>VHKM01000622.1:0-305000 GCA_007210695.1 Neogobius melanostomus
TTTTTTAAATCCAGAGTTGTTTCTTCTCACAATCTCTGCTCACAGAGTCAGTTCAGTTTGAATGTGGTGGTGCTGCCCCCTAGAGGAGGGACACAGATAATCCTACTGCTTCCCATTGGCCGAGGCGGGGGAAGTACTCAGCTTACTTTTACTTCAAGTATTTTATGCTAACTGTTTCCACTAACTGCACGTAGAGTAGTATCACACAGTACTTTTACTTTCTACTGCAGTAGTTTTATGTTGATTGAAAGTAACAGTACAACATTAAAAAACATACTTCAATCTTATATATTTGTGTCTCTAAAACATACTTTCCTTGGCTAAAGTTTATGGATTATTATTTGAAACATTATTTGTTTTTGTTTGTCTCATTAACATGAAACAAACATTGAAATCAGACTTTAACTCCAAACAGTTACTCGAAGTATAGACTTATTGTACTTTTTTACTGGAGTAGAATGTTTGGAGTCAAGTACTTTTAATGTAACTCTTTGAGTGAAATGATTTTAAAAGCACAGCCCTAACTCTTATTCCAGTGATACTGAGGCCCCGGGCCCAATTGGTCAGTTTAGTCACATAGACTTTTTGCTCGGGATCATTCTCTGTCATTTTGAAGGGACAGGCTCATAAATAATCTGTTCATGAGCTGTTTACTCTTCATTCATTCATCTCTCATTTGACACATGTTAAGGCGGTTTTTAAAGAGGATATAAAGCTATTATTTATGTTGGGAAATAATGTGAGACTGCAGGATAAAACGCGGAGCCACTAAACAAACCTATCTGAACAGAAATGTGTTCAAACTCGTGCGCTAAAAGTCTCAAAGGGAGGAACGACTTATTCAGAGCATCATCTGCCTCCTCAATATCAATTCTATTCAACTTTATTACAGGACTCAGAGGGACAACAAATAAAAGCCAACAATAATACAAAAAACATAAACAATGACACGGTGAGTTTTTAAAACACAGCTATAGCAGACAGCTCCACATCCTCCACTGATCACCAATGAAACTACAGTTGACTGTCAACCAGGAGGATCACAACTACTGTAAATTCACCCCCACTTATCAGTCCCACAGGAGGATTTGAACAACACTATTTTCATTTAGTCCGAACAAAATCCAAATCTAACAACGTCTCTACTGTCTGTTCATGTCAATCGTCATTCAGGAACAAGTCCTCTGTAAATATATGCACAAGAATTTGTTTACTTTGTAACATTACGCACTATATTGACAAATTAAAGAATTCAGGACATTTTGTACTTTTATCCTCCTTTGGTTCTACAGATCAGGGGCCCATTTATCAGCTTTCTTGCACAAAAATGAGGGCCAAACTTTGCGTAGCCGCTCCTCTGCGCAAAAGATGGTATTTTATAGAAAACAAACTGAACGTGAAAAACATTGCGCTATATACTATATAGCTCCCGTACGACGGTACTGGTACGCCTTTTCAGGAACACACTGCTGAGGAGACGAGGAGAGGCGAGCGCGGGAGTGACAGTTTGTTTTTTGAGGCAAGTCCATGTTGCTCACTCTTGAAATGTTCATTTGAACTTTATTTTCATCAGAAATGACAAAAGATTAGAATGAAAATGAGCAACTTAACACGGATATTTCGTGAAAAAACGACTTGTTGCAATACATGCACGCTCGTGAACGCCGTACCTGTGCACGTATGTGCACTGAATGCTGAAGGCCTTTTAAACGGGAAGCAGAAATTGATCCGCCTGTGCTTTAATTGACTCATCTCTGGACATAAGTTGAACCAACTGGGTTTAGCGTCCAAAGCTCGGCGTCCACATGACTTCAGACACGAGGCCGTCTTTACGCAGTGCACACCGCACCACGGCTCCACTGACCTCCCTCCTCAGACACACGGGACTACTGACCTCTACTCACTCGGACACTGACCTCTCCCACTCGGACACTGACCTCTCCTCACTCGGAACACTTGACCTTCTCCTCACTCGGGACACTGACCCTTCTCCTTCACTCACACCACCCGGACAGACAGCTTGCTTTCTTCCAAAACACAGAGGCCCGAACTCGCGTACAGCGTGCGCCTAAATGCGTTTTGTATTTGAATGAAATTCCCCAGTTTATCGTGTTTTTATTGCCCAAATATCCAAACCTTCTATATTAGGCAAATGCCAGCGACACTTAACGGACTCTTCTTTATTCGCTTCTAAACCATGTGTTTTGAAAAGTTTTAATTGATGGAATAAACAGAAAAGATGCCATACGTCTGTGATCAGAGAAGCAGATCTCAACTCTTCATTAAAACAAATCCTCGAGCCCGTGTCGTCTCTGCACGCAGCTGCTGCAGGCATCAGCCCCTCCCTCTCTGTGTCAGCCCCTCCCTCTTCTGTGTCCAGCCCCTCCCTCTCTGTGTCGTCCCTCCCTCTCTGTGTCAGCCCCTCCCTTTCTGCTGTTCAGCCCCTCCCTCTCCTGTGTCAGCCCCTAAACCTCGCTGTCCTCGCCTTCCAGCTAAAACCCACTCATTATGGCCTCATGTTTAGGTAAATCTCATTCATAAGTCACTTTGCATTCCTTTTATAGTCCAAATGGAAGGCGGGCAGAGGTCGTGCTGTGATGTCCGCAGCTTTCTGCTTGCCACGTGTGATCAGCGAAGGAAGATTGCGTCAGGCGTGCGCATACGCAGGGTTTCTGTAAATCGGAAAAAACTTTCGCGTATGAAAATTTTTGGTGCTTTTGCCCTACGCACTTTCAAAGTCAGAGTCTCCACGCACAGTTTGAATAAATGAGGCCCCAGAAACTTTTCACTGCATTGTATTTGACGTCTGCTCCAGCCACAGCATTCAAACAATGTTCAAAGTTCATATGACAGGTTTTAACGCTTTGCGAAAATAGGACTTATTTAGAAGGATCACATCAGTTACAATAATTATCTTTTTATTTCAGTCAAGCAGCAATTTTAATGAAGAAAATGTTGGGCAGCAGTTTCTTTTATTGATTGTTTAAGCTGCTGACAGGAAGGTGACATAGATAAATTTCACAGCAGTTTGCACTCAGCTTTAAAATGGCTGTCCTTCTTCTATTCTGTCACTTTCCTGTTGTCCAATAGGAAGTGAAACTATAAACAACAAAAAAATGGACAACACTAAGAAAGTGGAACAATCTTTATAATCTAAATGTGTTTTAGCAACAAACTGTTGTCTAATGTGTACTGAGGCTCTTAACTGTTTGCCAGCTCAGGCCTCATATTTCACTGTTACAAAACAGATGATTATTTGTGTTTCCTCAGATTTAAAGCACGTGTTTAAAGAAACACAGAGGAAGAACAGGGAGATATTCAGCAGCGTCACATGCTGTGTCTTTGAAGCACACAGCTTAGTCCGTGTCCTTCCTGCCAGCACACCGCCTCGTTCTCTCCTCTCTGTCCTTCATTTGATCCAGACTGTGACCTCAAACTGTGACCTCATGTGTGTGACCTCAGACTGTGACCTCAAAACTGTTGACCTATGTGTGTGACCTCATTGTTGTGTGACCTCAGACTGTGACCTCAAACTGTGACACCTTCATGTGTGTGACCACAGACTGTGACCTCAAACTGTTGACCTCATTGTGTGACCTCATGTGTGTGACCTCAGACTGCTTGACATCAAACTGTGACCTTCATGGTGTGTGACCTCATGCTGTGTGACTCAAACTTGACCTCATTGTGTGTGAACTCTCATGTGTGTGACCTCAAAACTGCTGACCTCAGACTGTGACCTTCAGACTGTGACCTCATGTGTGGACTCAGACTGTGACCTCAAAGCTGTGACCTGCATGTGTGCTGACCTCATGTGTTGTGCACCTCAAACTGTGACCTCCAAACTTGACCTCAGACTGGACCTTCCAAAACTGTGACCTCAGACTGTGCACCTCAAACTGGACCTTCATGTTGTGACCTCATGTGTGTGAACCTCAACTGTGACTCATGTGTGGGACCTCATGTGGTGTGAACCTCAAACTGCTGACCTCAGACTGTGACCTCAGACTGTGACCTCATTGTGTGTGACCTCAAGGACTGTGACCTCAAACTGTTGACCTCATGTGTGTGACCTCAAACTGTGACCTCAACTGTGACCTCAAACTGTTGACCTCAGACTGTGACCCCAAACTTGACCTCAAACTGTGGACCTCAGACTGTGACCTCATGTGTGTACCTTCATGTGTGTGACCTCAAAAACTGTGACCTCAGACTGTGACCTCAGACTGTGACCTCATGTGTTGACCTCAGACTGTTGACCTTCATGTGTGTGACTCAAACTGTGACCTCAGACGTGACCTCAGTGTGTGACCTCAGTGTTTGACCTCAGACTGTGACCTTCAGGACTGTGACCTCAGACTGTGACCTCATGTGTCGTGACCTCATGGTGTGAACCTCAGGACTGTGACCTCAGACCTGTGACCTTCATGTGTTGTGACCTCCAGACTGTGACCTCATGTGTGTGACCTCATGTGTGAACCTCAGGCACTGTGACCTCATGTGTAGACCTCAGACTGTGACCTCAGACTGTGACCTCAGACTGTGACCTCATGTGTTGACCTCATGTGTGTGACCTCAGACTGTGACCTTCAGACTGTGACCTCAGACTGTTGACCTCATGTGTGCACCTCAGACTGTGACCTCATCGTGTGTGACCTCAGACTGTGCACCTCTGTGTATGACCTCAGACTGTGACCTCAGATGTGACCTAGAACTGTGACCTCATGTGTGTACCCTCAGACTGTGACCTCAGACTGTGACCTCATGCGTGTGACCCTCAGACTGTGACCTCATGTGTGTGACCTCCAGCACTTTCGACTCAAACTGTGACCTTCATGTGGTTGACCTCAAACTGTGACCTCAGACTGCTGACCTCAAAACTTTGACCTCAGACTGTGACCTCATGCTGTGCTGACCTCATTGTGTGACCTCGACTGTGACCTCAGACTGTACCTCATGTGTGTGACAAATCAGACTGTGACCTCATGTGTGACCTCAGACTGTGACCTCATGCTGTTGTCTGTGACCTCAAACTGTATGACCTTCATGTGTGTGACCTCATGTGTGTGACCTCAAACTGTGACCTCATGTTGTGGACCTCATGTGCTGTGAACCTTCAAACTGTGACTCAGACTGTGACCTCATGTGTGTGACCTCAGACTGTGACCTCAAACTGTGCACCTCAGACTGTGACCTCATGGCTGTGTGACCTCATGCGTGTGACCTTATGTGTGTGACCTCAGAACTGTGACCTCATGTGTGACCTCAGACTGTGACCTCAGACTGTGACCTCCATGTGTCTGTTGACTCATGTGTGTGGACCTCAAACTGTGATCCAGACTGTACCTCAATGTGTGTGACCTCAGGACTTGTGACCTCATGTGTGTGACCTCAAACTGTAGACCTCAGACTGTGACCTCATGTGTGTGGACCTCATGTGTGTGACCTCAGACTGTGACCTCAGACTGTGACCTCAAGACTGTGACCCATGTGTGTGACCTCAGACTGTGACCTCATGTGTTGGGGCCTCATGTGTGACCTCAGACTGTGACCTCATGTGTATGACCTCAGACTGTTGGACCTCAGACTGTGCACCCTCAGACTGTGACCTCATGTTGTGTGACCTCATGTGTAGTGACCTCAGACTGTGACCTTCAGACCTGTGACCTCATGATGTTGTGACCTCAGACTGTGACCTCATGTTGCACCTCAGGATGTGACCTCATGTGTGGTGCACCTCAGACTGTGCACCTCAGACTGTGACCTCATGTGTGTGGACCTCAGACTGTGACCTCATGTGTAGACCTCAGACAGTGTGACCTCATGTGTGCTGACCTCATGTGTGTGACCTCATGTGTGTGACCTTTCAAAAACTGTGACCTCAGACTGTGGACCTCAGACTGTGACCTCATGTGCTGTGACCTCAGACTTGACCTCATGTGTTGTGACCTCAAATGTGACCTCAGACTGTGACCTCATGTGTGTGACCTCATGTGTGTGACCTCAGACTGTGACCTCAGACTGTGACCTCAGACTGCTGCACCTCATGTTGTATGGACCTCAGGACTGTGACTCAGAACTGTGCACCTCAGACTGTGACCTCATGTGTGTGACCTCATGCTGTGTATGACCTCAGACTGTTGACCTCATGTGTGTACCTCAGACTGTGACCTCATGTGTGTGACCTCAGACTGTACCTCATGTGTGACCTCAGACTGTGACCTATGGTGTGTGACCTCAGACTGTGACCTCAGACCTGTTGACCTCATGTGTGTGACCTCAGACTGCTGACCTCATGTGTATTGAACCTCAGACTGTGACCTCATGTGGTGTGACCTCATGTGTGTCGACCTCATGTGTGTGACCTCAAACTGTTGACCTCAGACTGTGACCTCAGACTGTGAACCTCATGTGATGTGACCTCAATGTGTGTGACCTCAGACTTGACTCATGTGTGTGACTCAAACTGTGACCTCAGACTGTAGACCATAACAGACTGTGACCCTCATGTGGTTTGACCTCAGACTGTGACCTCATGTGTGTGACCTCAGCTGGACCTCAGACTGTGACCTCATGTGTGTGACCTCAGACTGTGACCTTCATGTGGTGACCTCAGACTGTGACCTTCATGTGTATGACCTCGACTGTGACCTCAGGACTGTGACCTCAGCACTGTGACCTCATGTGTTGTGACCTCATGTGTGTGACCATCAGACTGTGAACCTCATGGTGTGACCTCAGACTGTGACCTCAGACTGTAGACCTCATGTGTGACCTCAGACTGTGACCTCCATGTGTGTGGACCCTCATGTGTATGACCTCAGACTTGTGACCTCAGACTGTGACCTCATGTGTGTTTGACCTCAGACTGCTTACCTCATGTGTCGTGACCTCATTGTGTGACCTCAGACTGTTGACCTCATGGTGTGTGACCTCATGTGTATGACCTCAGACTGTGACCTCAAGACTGTTGACCTCATGTGTTGTGACCTCAGACTGTTTATGACCTTATGTGTTGTGACCTCATGTGCTGACCTCAGACTGTGACCTCATGTGTGTGAACCTCATGTGTATTGACCTCAGACTGTGACCCAGACTGTGACCTCATGTGTGTGACCCTAATGTGACCTCAGACTGTGAACCTCATGTGTGTGACCTCAGACTGTGACCTCATGTGTTGTTGACCTCAGACTGTGACCTTATTGTCTGACCTAAGACTGTGACCTCAGACTGGACCTCATTGTGTGTGACCTCATGTTGTATGACCTTCAGCTGTGACCTCAGAACTGTGACCTCATGTGTGTTGACCTCATGCTGTGTGACCTCAGGACTGTGACTTTATTCTGACCTAAGACTGATGACCTCAGGACTGTGACCTTTCATGTGCTGTGCACCTCATGTGTGACCTCAGACTGTGACCTCAGACTGTGGACCTCATGTGTGTGACCCTAATGTGTGTGACCTCAGACTGTGCGACCTCATTGTGTTGACCTTCAGACTGTGACCTCATGTGTGTGCAAACCTTCAGACTGTGACCTTATGTCTGACCTAATTACTGTGGACCTCAGACTGTGACCTCATGTGTGTGACCTCAGACTGTGACCTCATGTGTGTGACCTCAGACTGTGACCTCATGTGTGAACCTCATGTGTGTACCCTCAGACTCGGTGCGGGCTGGTCGGCGGGGCGGAGCCTGTGTTTCAGGATCTCTGCAGATCAGGACCAGTCCTTGCCCAGTCCTGGGCCGCGGGTCTGTGAGGGGCCTTGGACCGTTCGCGGGGCAGATGGTGCTGTGCAGGGAGCTGGCTGTGGGCTCCTCTCCTCCAGGGGCGCTCTCTCCTCTGGGGCAGACGTTCCACTGTTGAGGGCACGAGTCTAGCTGATGGACTGTCCCCGGCACCAGGACCGGCCAGAGACCTGCCCCACTCTTCAACCTCACCTGCAAAGGTAAAGGGGCGGGGCCTGTAAGGGGGAGGGTCTGGAGAGGGGCGTGGCTCACCTATGTTGGTGTCCAGGGCCGCTGGAGGCTGGTGGGAGGGGCAGTCGCCGTTACGGGGACGGTGGAGGCGGAGCTCAGAGGAGAGTGGAGACTGACGTGGAGACCTCTTACGACTGAGGGACCTGGAGGCGTGCGACCGCCGTGTGTCGCAGGGCCTGGACTATGTGGATCTGCTGTTCTACAGAAAGAGAGGACGGGTCTGCACAGTAAAGTGTGGCGGCGTTCATCATCTGACTGTAGTTGAAGAGAGATCTCTGTGAGAGACTGTCTCTACAGATGGTCGCCTCATCTAAGTCCCTCCTCCAGGTTATTTGTTTCAGCGTTGCGTTTTAAAATCCAGAGTTTCTTCTTCTCACAATCTCTGCTCAGAGTCAGTTCAGTGAATTGTTTGGTGCTGCCCCCTAGAGTGAGGACCACAGATAATCCTCTGTACTCCATTGGCGAGGCGGGAGTACTCAGTTACTTTTACTCAATATTTTATGTAACTGTTTTCCACTAACTGCACGTAGAGTATCACCAAACAGTACTTTTACTTCTACTGCAGTAGTTTTATGTTGAAAGTAACAGTAACACATAAAAACTACTTCAATCTTATATATGTTTGTGTCTAACATGACTTCCTTTGGCTAAAGTTTATGGATTATTATTGAAACATTATTTGTTGTTTTTGTCTCAATTAACATGAACAAACATGAATCAGATTTACTCCAACAGTTACTCGAGTATAGTACTGTATGTAACTTTTACTGCGAGTAGCTCTTTGGGTCAGTACTTTTAAATGTACTTTGAAGTGAAATGATTTTAAGCAGCCTGACCTTATTCCAGTGAAATACTGAGGCCCCGGCCCATTGGTCAGTTTAGTCACATGACCTTTTGGCTCGGGATCATTTCTCTGTCCATTTTGAAGGACAGGCTCATAAATATCTGTCATGAGCTGTTTTACTCTTCATTCATTCATCTCTCATTTGACACATGTTTAAGGCGCTTTTAAAGAGATATAAAGCTATTATTTATGTTTGGGAAATGAATGGTGCAGACTTGCAGGATAAACGGAGCTAAACTAACTGATTCTGAAACAGAAAATGTGTTCAAACTCGTGCCGTAAAAAGTCTCAAAGGAGGACGAACTTATTCAGAGCATCATCTGCCCTCAATATCAATTCTATCAACTTTATTACAGGACTCCAGAGGGACACAATAAAAGCCAACAATAATACAACATAACAATGACACGGTGAGTTTAAAAAAACACAGCTATAGCAAGCAAGCTCCACATCCTTCCACTGATCACCAATGAAACTACAGGTGACGTCAACCAGAGACCACAAACTACTGTATTCACCCACTTATTCAGTCCACAGGAGGATTTGAACAACACTATTTTCATTTAGTCGAACAAAATCCAAAATCTACAACTTCTACTGCTGTTCATGTCATCGTCATCAGACAAGTCCTCTGTTAAATATATGCACAAGACATTTGTTTACTGTTGTAACATTACGCACTATTATTGACAAATTAAGAATCAGGACATTTGTACTTTTATCCTCCTTTGGTTCTACAGATCAGGGGCCTCATTTTATCAAGCTTTCTGCACAAAATGAGGCCAAAACTTTGCTTTTAGCCGCTCCTCTGCGCAAAGATGGTATTTATAGGAAACAAACTGAAAACATGAAAAACATTGCGCTATATACATATAGCTCCCGTACGAGGTACGCACTTTCAGAAACACTGCTGGTAGAGACGCAGGAGAGGCGAGGGCGAGGACAGTTTGAGGAAGTCATGTTTGCTCACTCTTGAAATAGTTCATTAACTTTATCTTTCATCAGAAATGACCAAAGAATTAGAATGAAATGAGCAACTTAACACGATATTTGTGTAAAACACGACTTGTTGCATATACGTGCACGCTCGTGAACGCTCGTACCTGTGCAGTACGTGCACTGATGCTGAAAGCCTTTTAAACGGGGAAGCAGAAATGATCCCGCTGTGCTTTAATTGACGTCATCTCTGGACATAAGTCTGACCACTGGGTTAGCGTCCAAAGCTTCGGTCACATGACCTTCAGACACAGAGGCCGGTCTTTAACGCAGTGCACACCGGCACCACGGCTCACTGACCCTCCCTCCTCAGACACCACGGACACTGACCTCTCCTCACTCGGACACTGACCTCTCCTCACTCGGACACTGACCTCTCCTTGACTCACACTTTTGACCTCTCCTCACTCAGACACTTGACCTCTCCTCACTTCAGACACTGACCCTCCTCACTCAGACACTGACCTCTCCTCACTCACACTGACCTCTCCTCACTCAGAACACTGACCTCTCCTCACTCAGACACTGCACCTCTCCTTCACTCATACACTGACCTCTCCTTCACTCGGACACTGACCTCTCCTCCACTTCAGACACTGACCTTCTCCTCACTCAGACACTGACCTCTCCCTCACTCGGACACTGACCGACCTCTCCTCACTCGGGAACACTGAACCTCTCCTCACTCACACTGACCTCTCCTCACTCACACTGACCTCTCCTCCACTCAGACACTGACCTCTCCTCACTCGGACACTGACCTCTCCTACTCGGACACTGACCTCTCCTCACTCGGACACTGACCTCTCCTCACACGGACCACTGACCTTCTCCTCCACTCAGACACTGACCTCGTGCCTCCACACGGACACTGACCTCTCCTCACTCAGCACACTGACCTTCTCCTCACTCGGACACTGACCTCTCCTCAACACGGGAACCAACTGAACCTCTCCTCACTCGGACACTGACCTCTCCTCACTCGGACACTGACCGACCTCTCCTCACTCGGACACTGACCTTCCTCACTCACACTGAACCTCTCCTCACTTCAGACACTGACCTCTCCGTCACTCAGACACTTGACACTCTCTCACTCGGACACTGACCTCTCCTCACTCGGAACACTGACCGACCTCTCCTCACTCGGACACTGACCTCCTCCTCACTCGGACACTGACCTCTTCCTCACTCGGACACTGACCTCTCCTCACTCAGACACTGACCTCGTCCTCACTCGGACACTGAACCTTCTCCTCACTCACACTGACCTCTCCTCCACACTGACACTGACCGACCTCTCCTCACTCGGACACTGAACCTCTCCTCCACACGGACACTGACCGACCTCTCCTCACTCGGACACTGCACCTCTCCTCACACGGACACTGACCTCTCCTCACTCAGACACTGACCTCTCCTCACACGGACACTGACCTCTCCTCACTCGGGACACTGACCTCTCCTCCACACGGACACTGACCTCTCCTCAACTCGGACCAACTGACCTCTCTCACTCACCATCTGACCTCTCCTCACTCGGACAACTACCTCTCCTCACTCGGACACTGACCTCTCCTCACTCAGGGACACTGACCATCTCCTTCACTCGGACACTGACCTCTCCTCACTCGGACACTGACCTCTCCTCAAATCGACACTGACCTCCCTCACTCAGACACTGACCTCTCCTCACTCAGACACTGACCTCTCCTCACACGACACTGACCTCTCCTCACTCGGACCACTGACCCTCTCCTCACTCGGACACTGACTCTTTCCTCACTCGGACACTGACCTCTCCTCACTCGCGACACTGACCTCTCCTCAGCTCAGACACTGACCTCTCCTCACTCACCACTGGACCTCTCCTCACCGAACGGACACTGACCTCTCCTCACTCGCGACACTGACCTTCTCCTCACACGGACACTACCTCTCCTCACTCGGACACTTGACCTCCCTCACACGGACACTGACCTCTCCTCACGTCGGACACTGGACCTCTTCTCACTCACACTGACCTCTCCTCACTCCGACACTGACCTCTCCTCACTCACACTGACCTCTCCTCACTCAGACACTGACCTCTCCTCACTCACACTGACCTCTCCTCACTCGGACACTGACCTCTCCTCCTCACCACTGACCTCTCCTTCACTCGCGGACACTGACCTTCTCCTCACTCGGACACTGACCTCTCCTCAACTCGGACACTGACCTCTCCTCACTACACTGACCTCTCCTCACTCGCGACACTGACCTCTCCTCGCTCGGACACTGACCTCTCCCTCACTCGGACACTGACCTTCTCCTCCTCGGACACTGACCTCTCCTCACTCACACCACCCGGACCAACAGCTCTGCTTCTTCCAACACAGAGCCCGAACTCACGTTTTTACAGCGTGGCAATGGTTTGTATGAATAAATTCCCCAGTTTATCGTGTTTTTATTTGGCAACCAAACCTTCCTATGGCAAATGCAGCCGACACTTAAGGGCTCTTCATTTATGTTCTAAACATGTGTTTTGAAAAGTTTTTATTGATGGAATAAACAAGAAAGATTGCCAATTTACGATGTGAATCAGAGAAGCCAAGATCTCACTCTCATTTAAAAACTCCTCGAAGCCCCGTGTCGTCTCTGCACGAGCTGCTGCAGCATCAGCCCCTCCCTCTTCTGTGTTCAGCCCCTCCCTCTCTGCTGTCAGCCCCCTCCCTTCTCTGTGTCAGCCCTCCCTCTCTGTGTCAGCCCCCTCCCTTCTTTATGTGTCAGCCCCTCCCTCTCTGTGTCAGCCCCTCCCTTTCTGTGTCAGCCCCTCCCCTCTCTGGTTGTCAGCCCCTCCCTTTCTTGTCAGCCCCTCCCTCTCTGTGTCAGCCCCTCCCTCTCTGTGTCAGCCCCTCCCTTTCTGTGTCAGCCCCTCCCTCTCTGTGTCAGTCCCTCCCTCCTCTGTGTCAGCCCCTCCCTCTCTGTGTCAAGTCCCTCCCTCTCTGCTGTCAGCCCCTCCCTCTCTGGTGTCAGCCCTCGCCTCTCTGTCTCTCGCCTTCAGGTAAAACCCACTCATTATGGCCTCATGTTTAGGTAAATCTCATTCATAAGTCACTTTGCATTTCCTTTTATAGTCAAATGGAGGCGGGCAGAGGGCGTGCTGTGATGTCCGCAGCTTTCTGCTGCACGTGTGATCAGCGAAGGAAAGATTGCGGTCAGGCGTGCCGCATACGCAGGGTTTGTAAATCGGAAAAAAAACTTTGCGTATGAAAATTTTTGTGCTTTTGCTACGCACTTTCAAAGTCAGAGTCTCACGCACAGTTTGATAAATGAGGCCCCAGAACTTTTCACTGCATTGTATTTGACGTCCTGCTCCAGGCCACAGCATCAACAATGTTCAAGTTCATATGACAGGTTTTAACGCTTTGGAAAATAGGACTTATTTAGAAGGATCACATCAGTTAACATAATTATCTTTTTATTTCAGTCAAGCAGCAATTTTAATGAAGAAATGTTGGGCAGAAGTTTCTTTTATTTGATTGTTTAAGCTGCTGACAGGAAGTGACATAGATAAAGTTCACAGCAGTTTGACTCAGTTTAAAATTGTTGTCCTTCTTCTATGTCACTTCCTGTCTGTGTCCAATAAGGAAGTGAAACTATAAACAACAAAATGGACAAACTAAAGAAAAGTGGGAACAATCTTTATTAAATGTGTTTTAGCACAAACTGTGTCTAATGTGTCTGAGGCTCTTTAACTGTTGCAGCTCAGGCTCATATTTCACTGTTACAAACAGATGATTATTTGTGTTTCCTCAGATTAAAGCACGTGTTAAAGAAACACAGAGGAAGAACAGGGAGATATTCAGCAGGTCACATGTGTGTCTTTGAAGCACACGCTTAGTCCGTGTCCTTCCTGCAGCACACGCCTCGTTCTCTCCTCTCTGTCTTCATTGATCCAGACTGTGACCTCAAACTGTGACCTCATGTGTGTGCCCTCAGACTGTGACCTCAAACTGTGACCTCATGTGTGTGACCTCAGACTGTGACCTCATGTGTGTGACCTCATGTGTGTGACCTCATGTGTGTGACCTCAGACTGTGACCTCATGTGTGTACCCTCAGACTCGGTGCGGCTGGTCGGGGGGCGGAGCCTGTGTTCAGGATCTCTGCAGATCCAGGACCAGTCCTTGGCCCAGTCCTGGGCCGGGTCTGTGAGGGGCCTTGGACCGTCGCGGGGCAGAGGTGCTGTGCAGGGAGCTGGGCTGTGGGCTCCTCTCCTCCAGGGGGCGCTCTCTCCTCTGGGGCAGACGTTCCACTGTGAGGGCCACGAGTCTAAGCTGATGGACTGTCCCCGGACCAGGACCGGCCCAGAGACCTGCCCCACTCTCAACCTCACCTGCACAGGTAAAGGGGCGGGGCCTGTAAGGGGGCGGGTCTGGAGAGGGGCGGGGCTCACCTGTGTTTGTTTCCAGAGCCGCTGAGGCTGGTGGGAGGGGCCAGTCGCTGTGAGGGGACGGTGGAGGCGGAGCTCAGAGGAGAGTGGAGACGAGTGGTGAACTCTTACGACTGGACCTGGAGGCGGCGGCCGCCGTGTGTCGAGACCTGGACTGTGGATCTGCTGTTTCTACAGAAGAGAGAGACGGGTCTGAGAGTGAAGTGTGGGGCGTCAGCACTTACTGTGTGAAGAAGAGCTCTGTGAGAGACTGTCTCCTCGATCGTGGCTCATCTGATTCCCTCCTCCAGGTTATTTGTTCAGGTTGGTTTAAATCCAGAGTTTCTTCTTCTCACAATCTCTGCTCAGAGTCAGTTCAGTGAATGTGGTGCTGCCCCCTAGAGGAGGACACAGATAATCCTCTGCTCCCATTGGCCGAGGCGGGGAGTACTCTGTTACTTTACTCAAGTATTTTAAGTAACTGTTTCCACTAACTGCACGTAGAGTATCACACAGTACTTTTACTTCTACTGCAGTAGTTTATGTTGAAGTAACAGTACACATAAAAAACTACTTCAGTCTTATATATTTGTATCTAACATGACTTTCCTTTGGCTAAGTTATGGATTATTATTTGAAACATTATTTGTTGTTTTGTCTCATTAACATGAAACAAACATGAATCAGACTTTACTCCAACAGTTACTCGAGTATTAGTACTTATGTACTTTTACTGGAGTAGCTGTTTGGGTCAGTACTTTTAAATGTACTTTGAGTGAAATGATTTTAAAGCAGCCTGACTCTAATGCTGTGTTCACACCAAACGCCTCCGGCGCCTCCAAAGCGTCAGGTTTACATTGAAATACATGGGGGACGCGCCTCCAGGAGCGTCGAGAGGCCCGCGGCGCGTGACACGCCTCCTGTGCAGCGCGTTTGAAGATTTTCGCGCCTCGGACGCTAGAGTTGGGATTGTTGAACTTTTGGAGAAATTTGCGAGCGTCGACCATCAGGAGCTTTCTCCAACAGTGACGCTGTAGCTGAGCCACCGTCACCGTCTGGGGCAGATCCTCTGCCGGCCCGCAGATGTAAACCGTCATGGAGGATTATCCTGTTGTGAACCGGAGCTACAGCAGCTCTGGGACTTTTACAAAGACACACATCAGTGTTTCTTTTACCTAAACACCCAGGATTAAAAGCGGCAACAAGAAAACTTATTTGAGTGGCTGGATCTGCGCTGGGAATGTGTTTGGGACTTGATGATGCACAGGATTCCCAAAGCTGCTACAAGCCAATCAATGTGAAAACGACAAATATGCACGAATAAAGTCTATTAAGCCCCATCTACATAAAGCAACCGTGTAACAATGACCACACACTGAGCCGGGCTTGTTGATTTTAAGTTTATTGCTCACATTTTATCTACAACAGGCTGTAGTTTTCTCCCCGAGCTAAGCGGCTAGCATAGAAATAAATTATTTCTATGCTAGCCGCTTAGCTCGCATTGACCCCCTTGAAACAAGTATTATGCACTAATCACGTCAATAAAGCCCTTAACTACACAGAACAGCCTTTATGATGGTCACACACTGAGCTGGGCTTGACGCATTTGTGGTTTATTGCACACACTTTTTTTTTAATCAACAATGAGCTGTATGCGATCGCAAAAAGCTAACCGGCTAACCTAGCTTATAGCCACTTGCCACCAATGTCCCTTCAACCATATGGGCTGGATATGAGCTTAAATACTGGGGAGATCCTGCGTAGACGATGGGGAATAGTTAAAGATCCATAGGACATGGCAGGAGCAAAGAGGGAGACTACAGTAGTTAGCCTCCGAACAACTGTAGTTTTCAGGCACGAGCTGTTTCCAAGATGGCTACGAACAGACTCTGAGCTGACGCGCGGCCAGGGCGTCTTGACGCTCTGTGACATTTCTGACAAGCGTCTGACTTCAGTACAAGCGTCCAACTACGGACTTAAGGCGCGTTTTTGACGCCCAGGAGGCGTTCGGTCTGAACCTGAATGGCATTATTCCAGTGAATACTGAGGCCCCGGCCCATTGGTCAGTTTAGTCACATGACCTTTTGCTCGGGATCATTTCTCTGTCATTTTGAAGGACAGGCTCATAAATAATCTGTCATGAGCTGTTTTTACTCTTCATTCATTCATCTCTCATTTGACACATGTTTAAGGCGTTTAAAGAGATATAAAGCTATTATTTATGTTGGGAAATAATGTGAGACTGCAGGATAAACGGAGCTAAACTAAACCTGATCTGAACAGAAATGTGTTCAAACTCGTGCGTAAAAGTCTCAAAGGAGGACGACTTATTCAGAGCATCATCTGCTCCTCAATATCAATTCTATTCAACTTTATTACAGACTCAGAGGGACACAATAAAAGCAACAATAATACAAAACATAACAATGACACGGTGAGTTTAAAAACAGCTATAGCAGCACCTCCACATCCTCCACTGATCACCAATGAAACTACAGTTGATGCTGTGGCCTGGAGCAGGACGTCAAATACAATACAGTGAAAAGTTCTGATCTGTAGAACCAAAGGAGGATAAAAGTACAAAATGTCCTGATTCTTATTTGTCAAATACAGTGCGTAATGTTACAAAGTAAACAAATGTCTTGTGCATATATTTACAGAGGACTTGTCTGATGACGATGACATGAACAGACAGTAGAACGTTGTAGATTTGGATTTGTACTAAATGAAAATAGTGTTGTTCAAATCCTCCTGTGGACTGAATAAGTGGGTGAATACAGTAGTTGCAGCTCAGGCTCATATTTCACTGTTACAAATGCAAATAGGAGATTATTATTATTTGTGTTGATTTATTATTCCACGTGCTCAGTGTTCGGCCTCATTAATGACTCTCTGGGTTTTAAAACGCACATTAGCCTGAGCAACAGCAGCAGTAGATCAGCCGCTGAATGAACCATGAACCATCTGCTCTAAAAAGATACAAAACTACATCGTCGGCTGCAGACGTTTGATTTAATAACAATGTAAAGGGGACAGAATAAAAACTGAAGCTGCAGTGACAACATAAAGCAACAAGAGAAACCGTCTTCTCTGTGAATGATCTAAAGCATCACTTCCACTTCCTTTTCACATCCCATAAATAAATAAATCAAAACGTTTCATATGTAAATGAAGTCCTCAGACGATCTCTGCCCATTCATGTCAATGGACGAGCATTTCGTGCGTAAAAGTCTCAAAGGAGGACGACTTATTCAGAGCATCATCTGCTCCTCAATATCAATTCTATTCTTTCTATTGTTGTTATGGCCTGGTTCCACCGCCTGGGGTCGCACGCCGCCCACCGTGATTGTGCCTGCTCCATCCCCACCCTCGGTGTCAGCTTCTAGGGACCTCAGTGGCAACACCGCCCGACAGTGGTTGGCGTGGATCCAGGTCGTCCTCTCGGCGCTTCCGTCCTGCCAGGCTCTCCGCGGTCACTCATTGCGTTGTGTTGAGCTGCCGATGGGCTTTGGCTGGACTTTCATTTAAATATTTCTGTAAGTCAAATCTTGTGGCAAAACAATCTACTTTCTAACAACATTAAAATATCTTCTTATTCAACCAACACACAATTCCCCCTTTCTGACACTTGTATGTGTCAAACTTCCAGCGTCTGTATGCAGCCGGTCTGTACCTGTGAAATCCTGCTCCAAAAAACGGCAACGATTTGTTAGTTTCAAGTTTGTTAGTGGTTATTACATACGAGGCTCAGCCTGTTGGAAAAGAAGATATTCGTTATGCTGTGTCTGCTACAGGTCGTGCTTTGGTCATATGCCTTTAATCAACGACCAGAAACGCATGACAACAAACAGACACACACACCAACAAAGACACACAACAACAGCAACACAAAAATCGCTTGCACAGAAAGTCGTCAGGTCAGGTCAAAAAGTCATTGTTTTTTTGTGTGATCAACCCCAGTGTCACCCTCATGTTATATGAGCCCGTGGAATCTGTTTCTTTGGGCTTGCTTTTCACTTAGTTTTCATAGAATTTGATGAGCGCTCTTATTTTGAAAGCCTGATTGTCTTCCTTGCATGCATTCCTGTTGCCCATCACAGGGAACTAAACAAAAAAAAAGAAAAAAGAAAAATAAGAGCGGCAACACTGCAGTGCAAAAAAATAAAAATAATTCAAAGAAGAAAAACAACCCCAAACTACATAAGAAGTGAGCTCAAAAGCATTCAAAGGTAGCTGACATCTTTACAAAAAGCTACACTAGTAAAAGGTACTCAGTTTGTAACCTATCTTCACTACACTGAAGCCATGAGTTTTCAAATTCAAAAGTTATTGTCTGAGAACAACCGGACAGAGCAGCATAAGTCTTTCCTCGTATATGAATTTTGTGCGGGCCTAACTCTATCCACTGTTGTGACTAATAAATTAGCAATCATAGGGTTTGGTGTCAATTTCCAGTGGTAGTCAAATCTTGGGACCAGTGCCTCCATGTGCATGCCGGTAAAACATGGGTCATTTGCCAGATCGTTAGCGCTCGGTGTCGAGATCAGATTTAAATTTAGTCTGCACCGGGGCGGAGCTGGACACCAATCATCAGGGGCTTAGCCCATAAAGCATTTTGGGTCGTGGGCTGAAATTTACCTGTGATGGCGTGTAGTGCATATATTTTGTAAACAGGAAAATACTTTAAAATTAACAATAATAATGAGCACTTTTATAATAAGTCCTATAGGACTGTAGCCTCATAAATAATAATAAGGACTAATAATTGTATTTCTTTTTAAAAGTCTTTGCAAGCAGGGCCACAGCACACTTTAGAAGTAATATGGTGAAATATATTTATGCGGGGGGTATGAGGGTCCTCCCCCAGGAAATTTTGAATTTCACAGATTTAGTGCAATCTGTTGTATTTTAGATTAGCATATTCTATTTTAATCTCCTATTATACAATGATAAAAATCAGAACATAGAATAGATTATTATTACTTTACTCTTAAAATACGCAATTTTAAACACTCCCAATTTAAAGCTGGTAATACTTTTACTAATTTATTATATTCATTTATCTATTGCTTTATTTACTGTAAATCTAAAGTCTAAAGGAAAATAAGAGAAATTCATCACAAGGATTTTTTTTTTAACCAGGACTCACTCAGGACAGTATTAGATCAAGCCAGTTATAAACCAGGACTAAACCAGGATTAATTAAGAACAGAATCAGAACCATCAATAAAATAGCAAATGGCAGGACAAATGGCTCATATGAACATGGACTAAGCTAAAGTTGCACATATTTACTCCAAAACTAAGACAGACAGTACAAAATAAAGTCTAAAACTAACCAAGACTACACCAGTCAAGTCTAGTCTTGCACCAGATACTTTTACTTCCAATTTATACACTTTATAGACACTTTCCCTTACTGAACAAACTGCAGGGCTATTGAAGCTGCAGGCACGTTTTGCAGTGTACTGTATCATGTCAGAAATCCAAACTAAAAACAAACACTGAGCAGGCAGGTCTTGTCTGACTATCTTACCCGTTTCTTGCTCCATTTCTGTGCTGTCCTCATTCTGGCCTCTGTCCCTCTCTGTGTCATCTCTCCCTCTTTGTGCTAATGAGCAAACATCATTCAGAATCACACGCATGTTGTAAAATATTATGTTTCAATTAAAAAAAAAAGTTCTTACAGTTATATTATATACAGTATATTGTAATCCGTGTTTAAAATAAAATGCCTAATTTCTTCAATAATACATACGGGTAATATTATTATCACTATCATTCTTACCTTACCCGAGGACAGCACAAACATGACCAGAGCAGAGCAATTATTAAAAACCCAGTTATGACATATACTGTAGTATTATAAATATGTGAAACTGTACTTTGTTCTTCTCTCACCTGGGTAGCCTTCCTGACATTTTTTGAAAAAGCACCTGATGTCCATGGTGGCAAGTCACTAACATTATTATGTTATAAAATTAAGCAAGATTGTAATTAATGACAATAGATAAGTGAAGCCCCCTACGTTTCCACATATTGTCCATAAAACAAGGCTAATTACTTTTCTCAAGAACGAAAGACAAGTAGTGGCACCTTCTGATCGCAGCATCATGATACTAATGCTAATGCTAGTGAATGTAAACACTAGTCACGAAGGGAAAGTTAGCCTTCGTAGCTTTCGGGGCACATAGTTATTGTTTGTGACAGATTTATGATTGATTACACACAAATGACGCGTGGCCACCAGAATGATGAGATCATGAGCAATGTGCAGACTTCCTCTCCTCCGTCTCTCCTCTGCCCTCTGAGCCCTGCTACCGCGCCGGACGGGCCCGTGCGGCTGGGGCGCACGCACACACACGCACACGCACGCACACGCACACACACACACACACACACACACACGCACGCACGCACGCGCACGCACGCACACACACACACACACACACACACACGCACACACACACACACACACACACACGCACACGCACACACGCACGCACACGCAGGCAGGCAGGAGGCTCAGACTCTAACATAATGATTATGTGAGTTGTTTATATTATTGGACCTGAGGATATGCTGGAGTGTTGTATTTTAGTTCATGACATGCTGTTAAAGAATAATTGGCTACAAGATATTTTAAATGCACAAATTGTAATGATCACTTTATGTGAGCTGTTTATATTAATGCAACCTAAAAGCCTGTCATGCTGTCAGGCACGCTTTTCGATCGTCAAAATCGCACCCAAAGCCCCTTGTGCTTATTGAAGTCAGACACTTCTGAAGCTTTTTATCCAGGCTAACTGCCTCTCCATGGCTTCTTTTCCACCTAGGAAACCCATTGAAACGTAGGTTTCGGTGTATTTTTGGTCCGAATTGCTACAGCAACCTTCACGCAACGGTTCACCGTTTTCTTACTGCAAACATACATATACATATCTAAAGGATGTGTTTACGTAAATAATCACTCAGCCTCCATAATGGCACACCTGGGCCGAATGCGACATCACCATTTTTTGACCACTAACCAATTTAACCAAGTTAACCAATTGGCATGCAGTAAAACGTACACTTAAAAAAAACACACACACTTAATAACATAACTCCAGAGGGCTGTTTCATGAAGCTGGCTAACGCCTCATTTACACCGAGTACGTTACGTCCATGGCCCGTTTTACGTACGTCAAATCATGCATTCTAGTTTACACAGGGTCCGTACGTCTTTAATCCGTCATGAAATAATGTTGCCTTTTAATCACATGTAAATCAGTAATGACAGCTTACTTTTTGACTTACTTTTCTGACTCTGTCTTCTGCTTGTCTGTTGTCCTCTGGTCCTCCTCTCCTGGCCTCTGTACACCTCTGATCATCACCATCAGCACTAACCGCGGCACGGTAGTACAGCAGTTAGTGCTCGTGCTTCACAGCTAGAAGGTCTGGGTTCGATTCCCACCAAGGCCGGGGCCTTTCTGTGTGGAGTTTGCATGTTCTCCCCGTGTCTGCGTAGGTTTCCTCCAGATACTCCGGTTTCCCCTACCACTAAAAACATGTACAATAGGCCAGGATGAATGAGAGTGTGTTTGAGAGTGCGCATGGGGGACGACGGATGGAAATTAGCCCAAGGCTACAATCCGGTGTGGCTTGTTCATTAACTTGCACTGTCCCTACCAAATAAACCAATAAACAAACAAATCGTTACATCCAATGTCTGAAGCAGGGCCGGCCCATGGCATAGGCAGTATAGGCAAATGCTAAGGGCGCCGTACATCCAGGGGGCGCCAGAGCCGCGTAATGAACTTTCTGCTTTTATTGTATTTCATTGACACTGCAACGAATGGTTTAAAAAATAGTATTTACATGTCTTTGACTTGGTCACAACCGGCCGTACGGGCTTCTACGGCCGGTCTACGTGCACAAAACGCAAGAAAACGCACGGAGAGCGCGCGAGTGACGTGCGTGTGACGTGCTTATTTTGGAGCCGCAGACTGGCCGCAGAGGTTCTTTGACATGTCAAGCAAACTCTACGGGCGCTTACGTTTTTTTCAGATTGCAAGAACGCTGTACGTCTGCGTGAGTCGTCTGTACGTCTGCGTGAGTCGTCTGTACGGCAGGCGTATGTCTTTCGTATGTCTACGTTTTGTACGAAACTTTTTCCGTATGCCGTTGTAACACCTACGCTGTTAGGCAAAGGACTGTAGGGTATGGACCAGTTCTAGGTTCGAAAGGAGTGGTGTGTAATCCAAAATGAGAGCCAAAGTCAATAAGTTTAAATGGAAAAGCCGGCAATTTACTTTACATAGACAATAAAAAGGACAGACAAACATCAAACATTAATACTGGCACTTCTGTTAGTTACCTGTTAAACCTTTGTATTGTTTAACTTTTGAGATGAGTTCAATAAAAGGTATGTTTTACTTGTTTCACTTATTTCCTTATTTCAACAAGTTTCGTTTTATGACCGGTCATTTAGTTACTTTGAGTGTTTTTAATTTAAACCTATTCTTAAATTACTTTAATTTAAGTTTAATCTTGGTTTCAGGTTTATATTATTCACTCTTTTCAATTTTCAAACACGTTTTGTCACTTTAAAAATGACACCATAGGTACCCTTTAAATACATAAATAAAACAATTATCAAAAGGATCCAGTAAACAATTTGGCTTGCAAAGCAATAACAAAAAGAAAATGGCTTCTAATTGTCCAAAAACTTAGCAAAACTTAAATTGTGGATATGTTCTGAGTTCAATGTAGGCGCCCTTTAACGTGCGCTCAAATCCGTTGGAAAAACTCCACAAACGCTCCTCAAACCTTGGTCTGGGAGTCAGTGAGGTTCTTTGGTAGAATGCGGACCACGCGCGCCTCGCGAGACGCTGCCGTTGATCCTGAGAATGTTCCGTTGGGAGGCTCGCCTTGGTCTCGACTCGATCCTGGGTCCAAGAACTCGATCCAAGCCCAAGAACTGAGGTGTTCTCGGGGTGGGGATAAAACCTGGCCTGTGGAGCAGGCCAAACAAGGATCGCAATTAGCATTAAATAAAATTACATTCAAATAAAAACACAAATCCAGCCGCTTACAAGGCTGCGGAGGCACGTAACTTGAGAGAGAAACAAAAAAAAGAGAGGCGACGATTTGTTTTTAGCTGAGCCGCTTACTGTTACTGGGAAATAAAGCTTCTTTCCACATAAAATGAACAAACCACCGTAAAAATAATCAACATTGTGACCAACAGAAATAAAAGTAGAAATGCAGAAAACGTTAAGTTACCGTTATCTGGTCCCTGCCGTCTCGGGCAAAAGCATCGGCCTCGTTTAACCGCAGCGACAAACGCTGCGTAAAAGAATACATTTATATTAACTTCAGCACCAAATGCTGGACAAGAGAAATAAAAATAAAAGAGCAAATGTATTGTTACCGTTTCTTTGCTCTCTGCGTCTCAAGCAAAAGCATCGGCCTCGTTTAACCGCAGGCGACAAACACTGTACAATAAATAAGTTTGCGTCAACTTCAGCTTCAAATGCTGAGCAACAAACAAAAACTTTCCAAATAAATAACTCACCGAGACTGCTCCCAAAGGTTTCACGTCTCGTAGACACACTCCTCCCTCAACCCGGCAAGGCAAACGGTGTGTAAGATCACTTTTCGGTGTAGTTTGGGTCAGTTTTGTTTGTAACGGCTGCACTGCTCTGTTTGCCCGTGCGCTCTTTTTAGACTCCTGCCGCTGACTGAGCCGCGGCCAGGTGGGGAGGGCATACGCTGAGAGCGTCTTGAATCAGTTATATTGATAACGGTTTACAATGTAACTTTTATAATAACATTGTAAATCCCACTAATTATATATTTATTGTCACGTAGTTTTTAACTGTTGTTAGCAAATATTTAATTAGGTTATTTATGAATATTTATAAGGTTATTTATTGTCAGGTTTTGTCCAGTTACACCAGTGTTTATTTGTAACGGGGGTTACACCGTACACTTGCAGACTTCGTATATGTGTCGTGTGCCACACGCACACCATTAGTGAGGCCAACGCACGCTCAGATATCTCGTGCGTCCTCTTTACATGTCGCGTAAGTCGTTTGTGAATTGCCCGTAGGCGAGAGTGCATCTACCGCACGAAAACTCCGATGTTTAAAGCTTCAGAGCTGCCTCTGACCAGGTACAAAGTACAATGTTTTTGCAATATGCCGAGGGGAAGAGGGAAGGCGAGGAGAGAACAGGTGTCAGAGAGGGAGGAGAGAAAAAGGCGTTATGCTGGAGTGACACGCAGCAACAAGTTTGTGTGAAAGGTTTTTTTTTTTTATCTAGGGGAATATAAGACATGTCGTCCCCGTGGCTTTCGCTCTCCAGCTCCTGGAAAAGTGTGTCATACAGCCCAAACATGCGCCTCTGAATCCAAGGGCCAAATATAAAGGCTATTCCCTCCAAATTGCCCGGTAATCTCTGAGATAACGCACGGCGTTGGTGCACATGACGTACAGATCGTGTGCAGTTCTTGCAAACTTCATACAATGCCCGCATGGCACCCACGCTCAGTACGTTTATTCCAGGTTGGTCGTGCGTTTACTGCACGAATGAAGCGACAGCCGCACGTCTGAGCAGCTGCGTGTGTAGTTTAGTGTCATTTAAGGCAGGACCAAAAACACCAATACAGCTCTTTTTAAGATCTTTTCATTTTTTTTAATTCAAACCTTGTAGTATTTTTGTGCCTAAAGATACTAATAGATAATATATATAAGATGGATAGGTAAGATAGATAAGATATATTATAATAAGTATTTTGAATGTGCAATTGTTTTGTAATTGTAAGATAGATAAGATAGATAAGATACTAATGTCTTATTTTGCACAGTGCCGTATTTCTATTTTATTTAAGTTAATGTCACTTGAAATGAAAAGTGTAATCATTTTGGAGTATTTAAATTTAATACTTTATGTAAGCTATCTATATTGTATTCATATGTTGAGTTAATTAGTTGTTAATTAGTTGTTTCTTTAATTATTATTATTATTATTAGTTTTTTGAATGTGCAATTGTTTTATTTAAATAAAAGAATGTCTAAAACAAAGCTATTACGTTTCTTGTGAGTATATGTACACCAGCAGTGCAAGTACTGTACTGCGATGGGGGCGTCACTTAAAATCTTGCCTAGGGCACCAAATTGGTTAGGGCCGGGCCTGGTCTGAAGCAAACGTGCTCTAGGTCCCCGGAGTTTCCCCAGAGTTTCAGATCATAGTCCGTTTGAGAAGAAAGAAAGGCGGGCTGTGCGATGGGTCTCGGTCTTTAGCTCATTTTCGGTTGAATATCTTCAGAAGAGACGAGACGCGAGTCACAGACAAAACCTTTCCCATGAGATGTTGTTATGTTGTTGTTAAGTGGGGTTACGCTGTTTATTGTCCCACCGAAACACGGAGAAGCAGTTCCGCCTTGACGTTAATGTTATAACTAGGCCATTATCCGGTGTTTTCCCCTTTTGTCGAGCATATGGCTCATTATGCAGCATAAAAAAACTACTGCGCTGTAGAAAAAAGCCTTTGATGACGCTCCGGCGTCCGTCAAAATAGAATTGATGCGTATTCCTGCCGCAGAGCTGTAGACGTAACGGACACCTGACGGACAGGTGTAAACCACCTGATTGATTTACTTCATTCCTTTTGTTATGGCAGACATACGTAAATGAGGCATTACTCTGTAAGCTAGACTTATTTGGCCAAGTCTGGCTCATTGTGTTGTCTTTTTGGTTTCATAAACCAGGCTCACTGAGTCTGGCTCAGTTACTATGGAAATATAGTCAGAGAACTTAGCCTGGTCCGGTCCAGGCTAAGAGTAGACTGAGCACAAGCTATGTTTCTTCTTCGTGAAATCCAACACCAATGGGCAATGTAAATGACACAAGCAGAGTATTAGCGCCATCATTTGGCGAAAATGTATATTGGCCTAAAAATGTGAAAACATTGAAAACATGACATCACAAAATCATTGATGCAATAAATATACACCAACATTATCTTTGTCTCTCATCTGTGAAATACAAAGTTATGTGACATATTAATGACATTATGTGTCATCAAAAAGCTTGTCCAATAAAAGGAACCTTAGCCCACAGGACCCGCCCTCATGACCTGTGTCAACAGTGTTTTCTTTTTTCTATCATGTCTTTAAATTCCTGGGAAAAAAGTGTTTAAATTCATAGGCGCCAATTTATGTTCTTCCCAGTGAGTGCCCAGTCCAGAAAAAAAAGTCGAGGCTGGGATCTCATGATTGGGAGCCCTGCACTCTACCTATGGAGCTAACGTAGCAGAACAAAGCTGGCGGCCTGTGAAGTATGCTGCGCGGGATCAGTCTTGTGCGATTCCTGCTGTAGGTATATAGAGGCTAGACGCGGTTTCCTCTTTCCCCGTTTGGTCTTCACTGTGGCTTTGGCGAGTACCTTTACTTTCGCGGCGTTGGTCTTCCTGGGTGGCATCTTGTCGACTTGTCCCTTCGAAGTTTAGCGTGGAAGACGAGGAGGACGTCTGTGCGCTTGACGCACGACCGGCAGCAGTAACGCATGGCTGTCCGCAATCAATGTTTGTGGCCCGTGAAACACCCGCTCCCCAGCCTCTCACCAGCCACTCTACAGCCTCTCACCAGCCACTCTACAGCCGCTCCTCAGCCTCTCACCAGCCCGCTCAACAGCCTCTCACCAGCCTCTCACCAGCCACTCTACAGCCGCTCCCCAGCCGCTCACCAGCCGCTCAACAGCCTCTCACCAGCCTCTCACCAGCCACTCTACAGCCGCTCCCCAGCCGCTCACCAGCCTCTCACCAGCCTCTCACCAGCCGCTCACCAGCCGCTCAACAGCCTCTCACCAGCCTCTCCCCAACCGCACTCTACTGTGACTGTGACAGCGATTTCTCAAAAGTCTACTTTACAGCTGATGGCAATTTCAATTTTGGCGCAGAACAAATGGGGGACAAATTGTTGTGGTCAATGCGCCGATAAGCCCAATGCCCATCTCGACTGCGCATGCGTGAGTCAATCAGGCTCCTAATTTTCGGCCCAAACAAACCACTCCGCCATTGAAATGTGTGAGCGAGTTCAGGTAGCGGAGCGTGAACACTGAAGTATATTGAGCCATAACTGTGAACTATAAGGCTTACGGGCATTGGTTTACAGACTATAAGTCTCAAGTGACATTTTTGCAAATATTTAAGTTGTCAATATCTTGAAAGGGAAAAGTCAGGGCGGCTCCGTAGGCAGGAGTGGACCATCGCGGACAGGGGAACGACAGGACCTGGGATCAGCCCGACACAGACACCCTCACTTTTTAATCATTTCAATTCGTCTTGTAATCACAGGGAAAAGTTCCAAAACGTTGTTGACGTTAAATATACTGGGTACATTTCCATCTGTCAAATTAGCGACCGATTAGCTCTGTTGTTCCATCAGATCAGTCGTAAAAAAAATAAAAGTACATTTAGAGGCAGAGCCTATGTGTGTATGTGGATCTCTCTGGTCACAATTAAGAAAAAGATTTCGTCTACTGTCCACCTCCTTATTGACACAAAAAGAGGGATTCTATGTTTTTATTTCTCAGTTTAAATGTTGTGAATATCGGCGACATGAGGCCACAGTTTCAGACCCTGGACTTTGTCCAACAGTCGCCTTCAAGGGTCACAAATGTTTTCCTCACATAGTTATTCCATAGTTATTCCAACTATATGAACAAGGACTGGTCGTCACTTTTGAAGCATCTCTTAGTATGAATGGCAGTTTGGTTTCTGTCTATCTCCGTACGCAGCCCTGGTGTAAAAATAGACTTTAAGCTAATATTGTAACAGGCTCCATGGCCACGACAAAAACGCTTTAAATCATCAACTTTCAGGCGGTTTAAAACGCTCCAAATCAGAGCTTTCTTCGTTGCTTTACGCTAACTATCATTATTGTTTGGTAGCTAAAAGACATTCCATTACCCATAATGCAACGGGCGAGCCGAGATGGGCATTGGCTTATTGTGACAGGCCCTTAAAGCACACATGAACTAACAAGAGAAAGGTGGCACAAAGTGTTAAGCACGCAGAGTTGGAGACATACAGAGCGCACGCTCACATCAGCTGGACTCCGCCTCAGACTGTTGTTTGGACAAACAGCTTGAATCATATCCAGGAGCTCAAACGAGCCTCCTGGGTGATACATAAGCAAAGCCTTTCACTGCAGAGATCAAACGGTTAACCGATTTTAACCGCTAAGAGCGTCGACTATCGGTTAAGAAAAATAAGAAAACTTGCATCTGGTAAACTTGAGTCTGGTCTCTGATGTGTGTTCCTCGGCTGCAGCGCCCCAGAGGTGTCCCAGTGACAGTGCATCCGTCTGAAGCCACAGGAAGCTTAGGGACAGTTACAGTCACCTCGTCTCTGGTCCCTGATCTCAGTCCTGTGTCTGTCCACAGCAGAACCTCCAAAGACCACAGCAGAACCTCCACAGACCCTGAACCTGACCCTGGTCCTGGTCCTCGTCTGTGTGGCCCTCATCACCACAGCAACCATTCTGGTCATCTGCTGCAAGAGACGCGCTGGCACTGGTAAGTATCCGAGTGTCCAAATGTCCTAAACGTCTGTGACTAGAGCCGGGACAGATCCACACTACTGAATATTTCAGTATTTTGTTATAATGAGATATTCATTAAGCCATATTTTGCAAACCAGCACAAATATGGAAACATTTGCAACAAACATCTACATTTAAATCGCTTTGTCGCTCAAAAGATAACTGTCCTGAACAGACAAACACTTACAGAACTATCCCCCCCATTCTTTTGTTCACTTTTTTCCTCTCTTGACATTTTTGCCATTTTCCCCCCCTATTGTCTTCCCAATATATCCCACTTTTTTTTCTGCTGTTGGAGATAAAGTCGATCCCCTTCTGGAGCCTCCACCTAAACGTGGTGGAGGGGTTTGAGCTGAATGATCCTGGAGCTCTGTTGTCGGGGGCTTCGTGCCCCTGGTAGGGTCTCCCATGGCAAACAGGTCCTGGGTCACGGGTCAGACAAAGAGCGGTTCAGAAGCCCCTTATGAGAGACCAACAGGCCCGGTTAGAACCATGAGGCCGTCCTTCTGTGGACCCACCACCTGCAGGGGGCGCTATAGGCAAGGCAAGGCAACTTTATTTATACCGCGCATTTCGTACACAAGGCAACTCAATGCGCCTTACAAAAGAAGATATGCGAAATTACAATCAGGTTAAGTTTAGGCAAAGCACATATAGAAACATCAAGACATGGGAGATACACAGCACACGAGGTCACGTGCGGAATTTTTCTTGGGGAGGGGAAGGACGACCGGCCATTGACCGGGGGCAGAGGAAACGTGTTGAGGCAGACGCAGAAGGACGGGGGCGTGGTTAGGGAGGGGGTATGTGTGTGCGGTTATTTACAGTCTGAAAGTCAGTGTTTTGCAAAATATGACCCAGAGAGCTCAGTCCTTATCAGGTTTAGCTCCGTGGTTTGGCCTTGAAGACAAGTGATGACGGCGTAGGAGAGATAAGCGGTCCAGCTGCTTCAAACCTCCTCTCTCAGGAGGAAGACAATTATTCCAGCAATAGTTCATAAATTTATAATGAATTAGCTTTTTTCTTGGTCTCAGCATTAGTTCAGTTCTCCAGAGCAGGTAGTTCCCTTCACAGGTGTAATTCCATCACTCGGTCACTCCCTGCTCCAAAGTGCTTGTTAATTTTAACGGACAGCAGCGTGGTCCGATTGCAAACTGCTGTCATTCCAAATTTCCGATAATCCAGGGCAGTCCATCCAATAAGCAGGTGCCCTGTTATCAAGAGTCCAAATAAGTAAATATCTTTGATGTCTCCGACCGACAGGACCGCTAGGCAAACGACATCCATCGCAAACCGAGATGTGAAAATCCGGTCAGGGAAGACGACCTCCTCCGTGGTCTCACTTTGTGAAAAAAACTCATCAATTGCGCTGAGATTCCAGTTAATCAATTCCATATAGGGGCTGGTGCAGCTCCAACAGCTGCCCCCACGACCCGGCAACGGACAAGTGGAAGAAAATAGATGGATGGATGGAAGATAAAGTCTATATGATAAATTTACAAAAATGTACGCAAGCGGCATCGAACGGCCCTCCTACTTAATTACTGCTCCTCTGTAACTCTACTGACTACATTGTGTTCTCATCTTATTGCCCTGATTTGTCATTAAACATCAGGATTTGAACCACTGACCCTACGGTCACAAGACTTCCCGCTCTACTCTCTGCGACACTGCATTTTCCTTTGTCAGCCTAGCGGGGCGTTATCGCACCCAATTGTGTGTGGGGGTGCAAGGCCAATGAAATGTACGTCTCCGATTTTAAAGCAGAGTTTGTATGTGCGAATGGGAGTCATTTGTAGTTTATGAAAAATTTGCCGCAAACAAAGCGTAAAACTTAGTAAAGATCTGTGACTCTGACGGCGTCCCCCCCCTCAGCAGACCCTCCCCCCTCGATGAAACATTATTTTATTTAGTGATGTCACTTCCTTTCCCTCTGAAGTGCGTTCCGTTAGCAGCTCTTTCTGGACCAAAGCCTTGGAGGAAGTGAATTCAGAGGCACTGCCTTCAACACTAAGGCCGTTTTCACACATGTTGGAGCTTTGTAGGTCGAGACCGCCTTAGCTCCACCTGCATTTACTCCAAAGTTAGTTCAGTCCATGTTCACACATGTAGGAGCTTTGTACTGTAGGTCGAGACCGCCTTAGCTCCACATGCATTTACTCCAAAGTTACGGATTCCCTGATGTTACCGGCAAGTGTGCACAGTCACTCCTCTCCCTCGTGGTTAAACACAGTGAGGCCGGTATACGTGAAGCACAGAGAAATGCTCTTTAATCGGCTCATGAAGAGGAAAGTTTCACTGCAGCAGGAAGAGAAAGACGGGAAAGAAAGACGTACCTGATGATTTAAAGTTGATCCATTTTGCCTCATCAGAGCAGTAATCCAAACGTCCTCATGCAGCACGTAGTCATTCTGTCTTCAGCACAAAAGGGGCATCAAAGCGAGAATAGTTCAGCCGCATTCACACCACACCCACTCCGACGCAGAGAGTGAGTGGCGCCGCTCCGAGACCACCTGTTTCAGCCGCACTCGAAGCGGCTGTTTAGACCGGCTTAAAGTGCTGCGGTTAGATTCACACTGACCCTAAAGTGCCGCTCTCCGGCTGAAAGTCCCTTTAGGTCGTCTTAACTAGAGCCTGTGTTTAAACGCCCTAAGGCAAGGTCCTCAGGCTTTGTGGAGGTCCATCCATCCATTTTCTTCCGCTTTATCCGGGGCCGGGTCGCGGAGGCAGCAGTCTCAGCAGAGATGCCCAGACTTTCCGATCCACGCACACCTCCTCCAGCTGTTCTGGGGGGACCCCGAGGCGACACCAGGCCAGCTCGGAGACATAGTCCCACCAGCGTGTCCTGGGCCTTCCACGAGGCCTCCTCCCAATAGGACATGCCTGGAACACCTCCCGAGGGAGGCGGCCAGGAGGCATCCAAAACAGATGCCCTAGCCACCTCAGCTGGCTCCTTTCGACGTGAAGGAGCAGCGACTCTACTCCGAGCTCCTCACCCGATCTCGGAGGGTGCGCCCAGCCACCCTGCGAAGGAAACTCATTTCGGCCGCTTGTATTCGCGATCTTGTCCTTTCGGTCATTACCCAGATCTCATGACCATAGGTGAAGGTGGGAACGTAGATCGGTCGGTAAATCGAGAGCTTTGCCCCCTGACTCAGCTCCCTCTTCACCACAATAGTCCGATACAGCGACCGCATCACTGCTGACGCCGCACCGATCCGTCTATCGATCTCACGCTCCATCTGTCCCTCACTGAGAACAAGACCCCGAGATACTTGAACTCCTCCACTTGAGGTAAGGACTCTCCACCGACCTGAAGAGGTATTTGACGATTTAAGCTTCACTCACCACATGAAATAAGGCAGTGAGCACGGTGAACAGCACAAATGTACAGATAGGAGGAACGTGCTTCTCTATGGTCCTCATGGCGGGGAGTTGACATTGCTGAAATACCACCCCTTGTGACCAGGGCGACTCCAAGAGACACTGGGGAGCATTGATTCTACTGAGACTTCAAACATCCCAAGAATGGCTTAAAATAGTTTTTGTCATGTGACAGCGCTGGGGCAGGGGAAATATTTTTGATTCATGCCGGTTTTTGTTTATCAGCCCATAAAAAGAGGAAGCCTTTTCAGTCTGGATCCAGAGCCTGTCAATCAAGCTCTGGAGCTCTGTGGAGGCTTAAGGAAAAGGCTGCATAGGAGGAGTCTGAGCGGCCATTAAGGTTCACACAGGACTCGAGACCTCTTCTATTAATCTATCTCTAATGAGAGCGAGAGAGAGAGAGATTAAGTGTCTGACGAGTGTGTGTCTCACAGACCGTGGCCCCGGAGCCGGAGGACGTCAGGATCCTGAACTCGTTGAAATGGTAGCTTCATTTTCTTTCAACACAATTTATTCATGTTGTTTCTGTTGGACTTTCTGTATTATTTATTTCAGGGAGAATATGAAAACACGTGCCAAGAGAATCAACCTGAGGCTGTTTACGAGGCGCTGCGTCAGGAGGAAATGGAGCCGGAATACGACCATCTGAACCAGGTCTAAAAAAAAACCAGGACTAAACCAGAACTAAACCAGGACTAAACCAGGAACTAAACCAGGACTAAACCAGGTCTAAACCTGGACTAAACCAGGTCTAAACCAGGACTAAACCAGGACTAAACCAGGTCTAAACCAGGACTAAACCAGGTCTAAACCAGGACTAAACCAGGATCCTGAAATCTAGAGATCCTGAACTCGTTCAATTGGTAGCTTCATTTTTCTTCAACACAATTTATTCATGTTGTTTCTGTTGGACTTTCTGTATTATTTATTTCAGAGAGGATATGAAAACACGCGCCAAGAGAATCAACCTGAGGCTGTTTACGAGGCGCTGCGTCAGGAGGAGATGGAGCCAGAATACGACCATCTGAACCAGGACTAAACCAGGACTAAACCAGGACTAAACCAGGTCTAAACCAGGTCTAAACCAGGTCTAAACCTGGATCATAATAATGTCATATATGAGGTCAGACTGTGAGTTTACTTTGTAGGATCTGATGATGTCATAATGTGAGTCGGAGCAGAGGCCGATACAAATCAATTGAAAGAAATGAAAGGAATGCACCAACCCGATTCTGGTATTGGATATCGGCGCCGATCCTGAAAAAAATACTGTATCTGGAATCAGAGTTAGAGAGTACTCAGTTACATTTACAAACTTTTGAAGAAACTGTTCTTAATAGAGTCGTTACATCATTCAGTACTTTTTAATTCTACTTGAATAATATTGTAATGTAACTAGGGGTGTGAACGGTTACAAAAAATGGTAACCGGTTAACCGAAAAAATTGTAACCGGTTAACCGTTTGTTTAAGAAGTGGACCGCAGTTGCGCTATACGGCCAATGGAGCGTGCAGTCACTTATCAGAATGATTCCTTCGCGTCACGGCCGCCACGCAATTGCCAGACATATACAATTATGATAAAGTAGGCCTAATTAGGTCGTACAGAAAACTTGCCGTAGAATTTGTAAAAACAAGTATATATATATATATATATTATATATATATATATATATATATATATATATATATATATATATATTATATATATATATATATATATATATATATATTATATATATATATATATATCTCAGAGGTTCCGCTAGACTTTTTTTTGTCGGCCACTTTGACGGGCTGGGTTGTAAAATGTCGGCCATTCATAAGAATTACCGGCCATTAAAAACATAGAGCCTATAATGAATGTGGCTTATTATCAATAACAATCTACATTTAGACCGAGCGCTACACGAGTGCTTAGTGAGTCCAAAACAAGGCTATTCCTAATAAAAGAATGACGGGAGAAAAATGTAACAACAACTCAAATCCAAACATAAAGTTGTGCGCGTGGAGACGATAGAGGCAGCAGGTGCCACGCGGATGTACCCGCTTGACAGAAGGAATCTATGACCCGAACGCTGTCCAGATCTGACCGCATCAGCTGCACACACGAGGGCTGTAGGATACCATTCCATTCCTTTAACGTGGCTTCAGGTGTAACATTAGCAACGTCTCTAACTGCTGAAATATTCTGGCGGGACAAATCGACAATGCTAAAGTCACCAAAAGTCACTCTCAAGCGATGCACCCCGGACCCAGCTCTGACACACTCAAGAGCGGCTCCAACACCGGTGACTAAACTGAGGCGTCTGCGCAGACTGACCGAGGGAAGCGCCTCTAAACCCGGCCACTCTCCCAGGAAGAGCCGCTGTGGGACTGCGCGTCAGTCTGACTGAACACACGGAGTTTACAGAATATCCTAATCGTATTCATTAGCTGCTGAGTTCTTAACACACTTTTATTAAAGTAAATGTACCTGTCGTTCGCCATTTTCTGGAAAATGTGAAGAACCACGAAGAAAAAGCGTAACATATCCAGAGAGCGATGAAGGCGCGTCAACTGCACTTCGTAAAATGGGCTAAGGGCGCAAGTCGAAACTTTTTTGGATAGAAATATTGAACCTTTTTTAATATTTAGGCCTGTCTCGAAAACACTGTCATGTTAGTCACTGGCTTAGGTCAAATGTTGTATTTAATATATTTTTCTATATTCTCTCCATTATTTATTTTTTTTACCGTCTGCCAATTTGGCCGATGGAAATAATTTTACCGGCCATTTGCTTTCAAACCGGCCAAAAGCCGGCTACAGCCGGCTAAGGAAACCCTGATATATATATATATATATAAAAAAGGAAAATAGATACAAATCTCGACTTCGACCACTGCGTGAAAAATCAATATTTTCACCTGCCGTGTCTCGCCTTAATTTCTAAATAAATAATTTTTTTCGGTTATCGGTTACTGATTTTTCCTAACCGGTTATGATTTACTAACCGGTTAACCGGTTGACCGGTTACTTGGTCACACCCCTAAATGTAACGTAAAGAATATTTGCTCTAAAGTAATACAATGTTATTTGTGCCACCGTGAGTAGATTTAAAAGTTACAAAAGCTTCAGGTCGACCTAAAACTGACAGTTTGTGTTTCGTGGCCGCTTTATTTCAAATATATAGATTATGGTCGGCTAGTCTTTGGAAAAAAAAAAATCGGATTTTCACATTTATTTTCCTCATAAGTAACTTTTAATTTGAAAAGTTTACAAGTCATTACATTTTACTTGTCGCCTTCTTGAGTAAAATTATTTAAAGGTAACATACTGTTACTTGAGAATGTTTTTTTGTTACTCTCCCACCTCTGTCCAAATATCCGATACTGAACCGATACCTGTTTTAAAATCACAGCTTTCACAGACTAAACCTCAGTGAATATAAACATGCTGCACCTCATTTTAACGTTGAGAACCTGGAGAATTCAGTGGCTTAGTCTGAAAGGACCTATATCATGCTACTTTAGCCAAAGTAAACTATAGGTAGGCCTGGCGCGATAATTACTATATCGACTTATCGCTCGATAAGTAAAATGAAGGATGATAACATTTTAGTCTCGATAAATGCACGTGCTGCGTGTGCTTAAAATAAATACAGAAGAATGAACGCTATCACAGCGCTGACTGAGCGGCGCGTCCAGCCAGCCCGTCTCCATGTGCGTAAAGACAGCACTGGGCACATCAGCTGTATCCCCGCATGTATCCAGATCATTTATAGATCAGCGCTGCTTTTGGAAAGAGGCGGGGTGTAAACAAAGTGCCATGCTATATTTACTTCAATGGCTACTACGGAGAAGCTGATTCCGACACTTTCTGTGAACTTTATTGCGGAGCAAGAGGGGCTCGTGTGAAAAACACTTGGGAGTTCCAGCCAAAAGAAGCATCACGGAGAGAATAACAACATTAATGCGACTGCAGGTTTGTCCAACTGAGAACGAAACGAAACCCCCGCCCAGTCAGTGTATCAAAGCTAATCAGCGCTACTGTTAGCGCTTTAGCCACTATCCAAATACAAGCGTGATAGTCCTGAGAACATATTACTGGTCCACACTTTTCAAAAGCCAGAGAAACGCTGCAGCAGTTTGACAAACAGTCACTAAGTTCCCCCACCCCCCAAAAAAGCTGCTTTACTCCGACAGCCGTGTGTACAGGAGGTGAGATTTGAAAAGAAAAGGAAAAAACAAAACATTTAGCTACTCTATTTTTGCAGTAATACAGTATTATCTGAATCCATACATTTAAAATACATTTTATTCTAACCAGGTTTAATTCAACATAGCAATGAGTTTTTGTCGGGGAATATTTAACCAGACTAATGAAATATCAATATTGTTATGGGATATTTTTAAAGAGGACACTGTATATTGGCTATTTAAAAAAAAATGTCATGACAGGCCTAGTTCAAACACAGAACCTGGTGAGAGTGTAAGTTATGTTAAAGGTTGAGACGCACAGATGGATACAGTGTCCTAGAATATGTCGACCCTTCTAGTTTGCACTTTGTTTGGTATAAGGTGTTAATATTGAATGCCAAAAGTTCAATAAATTTCAATTAAAATAGTTGCTTACAGTTTTCTTTTTATTGCCTACAGTATTTGAATTATACTCAATATTATCGTTTATCGCGATATTTTCTGAGACGATATATCGTCCTCAAAAAAATGTATCGTGGCAGGCCTAACTATAGGCATTTATATGATATATTGTACCTCTGCCACTATGGAGTACTCATTTTTGTGAGAAATAGTATTTTCTGGGGATATTTTCCAACCCGGAAGACACAACGTTTGGATTCAGTTAACCCCGCCCCTCACTCCGAGTTGATCCCGCCCATGCAACATTAGCAGAAGTAGAAATAAAAATATCGCAGCAATAAGTGAAGTTACATCTGCAACACATAAATGGCTAACACATATTATCATTAGCATTTAGCGTTTTGATTTATTTACTGCTCTGGCCTCTCTCTCCATCGGGTGTTTTTATTGTGGGAATCACACTGGTTAATCCACTTTGATTCTGGCTAAGGTTACCAAACAATCATCGGTGAAGTGACAAACATATTCTGTCTGGTTAGTCGCTGAATCCTGGAGAGAAATTCCAACTTCTGGCGAGTGGCCTCTTCTTTAGGAAGGATGAATAAAGTCCTGCAGCTCTCGCAGCCAAACGCACATTTTCGCCGAGACATTATCATTAGGTCAGGGTCAGTTTGTTTCTCTGCAGGGGCAGCGCGGACACGTCAGGCAGTTCCTTTTCATTCTTTTTTTTTCAACATAATGAAAAAGCTGTTTTACAAATTAAAATCAGACCGTAAGGCACACATGCTCACATTACAGACATTGGGCACTTCCTGGGTATTATAATCATACGTAAAATGCCTAATATGGTCAAAGCCAGTCATTTACCAGAGGGGCGGAGCAGCTGAGAGAGTGGAGACAGAGACAGAGAGACAGAGAGAGACAGAGAGAGACAGAGAGAGACAGAGAGAGAGAGAGAGAGATTACTCACACATGCGTAATGATGCGTATCATGCGTTGATGAGGAAATAGCATTACAACATAGATAAAAGATACAAAACGTTGATTTGACATGAAATAGGACCTTTAACGTCTGCAAACGTGTTTTTGATCGCTGCACAAAATGCCACGATTAGAAACAGCATGTTATCGGCAGCATGCTATTGCTAGCGGAAGCATGCTATTGCTAGCGGAAGCATGCTAATGCTAGCGGCAGCATGCTAATGGCATTATTTCTGTCCAAGGCTGGGACAGAAATATGGCCGGTTCACCTCAAGTAATAAAACAATATTGTCCACTGTAGAAGGTCTCAGTGTTTGTAATTTAGTTCATGAAATGGTGGTAAAGAAGCATCACCATTGTGTCTTAAAAATGTGTTGGATTTAACAGCATTTCATAAAGCCAAATACGAACACTTGCCCGCTCCAGCAGAGATGATTTTATTAGGCTACTTTAGGGATTTCCATTTTCGTTTTTGATCCAGCCTTGATTCGTTTCCATTAGCATTAGCATGCTGTTTGTAGTTGTGGCAATATTATATTAGTCTGTTATACAATATACATTTGCAGAGGTTAAAACTAACTCAGCGATGGAACAGACCGCATGTTCATATTCACTTAGATTTAGTCGGTGAAAGTTTATAGAATGTTAAAGAATGTTTTGAAAGCGGCGAGAGTTTAGTGTTTGATATTTGTAGCCGATACCCAATATCATATTTTTTCAGTATCGGCTCCGATATCCAACACCAGTATCGGATATCGGCGCCGATACTGGTTTAAATCATTTGAAATATGCAGTGGTGGAAAGTAACAAAGTAAAAAGTACAAGTAAAAAGTACAAATTATAGGTACTTTTACTTTACTTCAGTACATTTTATGATGAATACTTTTTACTGTTACTTCACTACATTTTAGAGCCTGATTCTGTATTTTCTACTCCACTACATTTTTAAATTGGGTTGAAAGTGAAAGTGTTTTATTTTCAAAGTGACGTCTCTACGATGAACTGGTTTAGTCCCAGTTTAGACTTGGTTTACTCCTTTAAACCTGGTTTGATTCAAATGATTTAAAAAAATCCTGCAAATTAAACTTTTAAATTATTTTACTTTTTACTTGTGAAGTACATTTTACAATGCATACTTTTACTTAAGTACACATTTTTATCAGATACTTTTACTTAAGTACATTTTTGGTCCTGTATCATTTTGCGTTCACTTCACAGTTGTCTGTTACTTGTGTGTGAACTTTCAGTAAACAATTAAAAATAAAATCTTTATGTTTAGGGTTGTAAACATGACAAAATGTGCAAAAGTTCAAGGTGTATTAGTACTTTCGCAAGGCACTGCACATACTAAAATAATAATAATAAAATTGTTTTGTTTTCTGGTTCTATATATGACAAATAATGTAGCATAGGTTTCGGATAAAAATATCATTAGCTCTGGGTATCGAAAACCAAGTATCTGTTAAGTACCGGCATCATTTAAAACAATCCCATTGTGCTCTAACCGGGAAGGCGTCGGCTACAGAAGTGCATTCGTAGGAACAGGCTCAGAGTTAATGGCATTTCTGTGATTTATAGATTTAGAGCTATGGTGAAAACCCTCACCATAGCTTCCCCTTTACAGCCACAGTTTATTTCCCCTCTTTATTTAGGAGTAGGGGGAGTGAGAGGGGCTAAGGATGAGTTTGCTTGGAGAATTAGGAAGTGAAAGTTCTGGATATTTTTGTTTGACGTTTTAGATCAATTGTATTTTCTAATAAAGTGTGATGAAGACGTCTGAGATTATTACCCAATACTCAGACAAATCTGAATGAATACCCTCTTCGCCAAATCATGTAGATGAAATAAAAATTGTATTATTATTAGGCAAGGCAAGTTTATTTATACCGCGCATTTCACACACAAGGCAACTCAATGCGCCCATTATTTTATTGTAGCATGTGTGTGCTATACTAAGATGTCATTATTTGTTCTTAATTTGATTTATTTAATTCAGCCATTTGTTTTTTCCTTTATTTCAAAAGAATTATATTGGCTAATGGCCCCGTTTCGGCTTCTCTTCTTTTGTTATGGCTTAGATTGGAAAATCCATGGTGACGATGTGCCCCATATGTGGGGTTGGTCGTCCCAGTGCGTGGGGTTGGTCGTCCCAGTGCGTGGGGTTGGTCGTCCCAGTGCGTGGGGTTGGTTGTCCCAGTGCGTGGGGTGGTCGTCCAGTGCGTGGGGTTGGTCGTTCCCTAATGTCATTGTTATTTATCGAATTCAAAAAGACAAATCCCTTCCTAAAACAGAGATGCTCCAGATTCACAAATGTGACAATAAAAACACCCTCATTATCATGGACATCATATTGATGATGTACAAAGACACGCCTCTAAACGTCCAAATATGGGCATGACAAGAGTCTGTACTGAGTTACTCAAGTACATGAATACTTTAAGTATTTTAAGTTAATAATTAAGTATTTTTGACTTCTAATTGAGTAATATAATGTAAAAATAAAGTACTTTTCAGAAAAATATGTTCATGTTTTCATGAAAATTAATCAAAGTTGAATTATTTTAACATTACTGTTAAACCAGGTCTTAAAATTATAATTGATAATTATATTTTAAAGCTTTTTTTTTTTGCAAATTCATTATTTACAAGCTATTTTCTTTTCATTGTCCTCTTAAGTCATAATCATAAAAATAAACTTCTCTCAAATAATTTAATTTAATAAGGCCCATTTAGTTGCTTTGTGTACGAAAAGCGCGGTATAAATAAAGTTGCCTTGCCTAATTTGTAAATAATTAGTAGTTTAGTTTAGTTAAAACTTAATGTTCCATAATAATATCGAGTCACAGCGCCCCCTAGTGTGTCTGTGAAAAGCAACGTGACAACCAGCCCCGGTCTCCCCTACAGGTCAAATACAGCCGAAGGTCAAAGTGTGACAGAGGGACAGATGTTGTAAATAACCAAAGGTTTATTTGATGTGTTTTTTTAATGGTGTCATTTATTTAGAGCGACTCTTCATCTGTTTAGAGACAGAGTGAAACAGTCATTATGTTAATCCTAAGTTTTATACTTTTAATATGTTTTATATTTGGCATCTTTTACTAATGATAATGTATTTTCTGCTGTAAACGCTTTGGTGATGAAATGTTAAAGAGATGAACAATAGAAAGATCGATCGATGGTTTTGCTGATTCTGCTTCTTTTATAATATTACTGTAATGTGTTGATTTATGTATTAGACAAAAAAAAACAATAAAACTGAATAAAATCGGAACTTCATTCAGATTTTCATTCAAGAAAATCATTCAAGAGTGATGTGTCGTCTGTTACACTTTATCCCAGTCGCTTTGGCTCATTTCTCAGATCAGAACTAATATTTTCAAAACCACATGTAAAACCTTCATATCCTTCATTTTTACAAGTGAAAATATACAAATCTTGTTGCTTTTTCTCCATTTTCTTGGAGCTTTAGACAGGTTTAGTCTGAATGTAGCTTTAGAAGATGAGATGGTCTTTATCAGGAGGCAAAGTGAAGATCTGGACAGTCCGACCTCAAACTGGACTCTTGAAGGTAGTGAAAGGCAACACTGGAGGTCAGCTCACATAGATGAAGCAGATGAAACAGGCCTGATGAGCGTTTTACTGTGATGATGATGCTTGGGATTTGTTTTTCTGTATAGGTGACAGACTAATGTTCAAGCTGAGTATATTATGTCGATGATCAATGTTCCATACCTTTTTTTCCGAGTAATTTGCATTCCAAGCATGTCTTTGCAGAAGTAGGCTGAGAGTTTATATTATCAGCAGCATCAGTCGATTCTGTGTTTACTGTCACTGTGCAGTTTGTAGCAACGACTTTTAAACATCCAAATGATAACAAAAAAAATCTACTTTTGTAATTTTACTTGAGTATATATTTGGGTCACTACTTTTACTTGTACTTGAGTAAAATTAATTAATTATATTTCAAAGTAACGTTACTCTTACTTGAGTAAATACTTGGTGACTCCAAATCCCTCTGTCCACGACTCCCTGCAGGACGATGGTGCAGAATTTCACTTTGGTCTCACGTCTCCAAATACAAACAGCAACACCCTGTTCCACAGACAGAGGCTTCTTGAATCTTGAATCCTGTTTCTGCAGGTCTGGTCTGGGATTGTCACAGCGCCAGGAATGTTTTATTTTATTCTGAAATGTAGATGCCAGTGTGAATCTGTCCAGGAGTTGCTGACATGGGTCCATGAGATCTGTTCCTCCTCCAGATGCTCCTGCACAACAAATAGATTAAAGCTATTGTAATAATATTTCCTATGTTGGTGATTTATTGAATTTAGACTGCATTTATTAGACACAATTAGATAATATAGGCTAGTATAATCTCCCTACATACGAATTAGTTTATTCTAGTACAAGTTTATGTCTGAGCAAAGATCTACATTTTATTTGACCACTAGAGGGCAGCAGATTGAAGGTAAAAACAGTTTGTGATATGTGGCCTTTCAGATAGACACAAAGTTCATTTGAAACTACTGTAGCGCTGAATTTGTAACTAACCCCAGTTAGTTGATAAGGATTAAATTTACTTAAGCCTACATAATAATTTAATATTTGTGACAAGAAAACAGCTTGTAATGCAGACATGCTTATAAACTACAGTACACTCTGAAGTGTGTGATTTATTTTCTCACCTTTATGATAACAAATCAGCCTCTAAAAGTTTCTCTCATACTTTGCCTCCTTCTGAAAAACCTCCTGCTGCGGCTGCGTCGACGATCAGAGCTTTGTTTCAAGTATTTCAGCAGAGTCAGAGTCTGCTGCGTCTCTCAGAGGCGACTTAAGAACAAAACAGTTAAGTCGACTTCACCATCATCTATGTTCGCCTCGCTCAACAATCAGCTGTTTACGTGGCGTAGTTCTGAACGCCGCCAGCATCATGATGTAATCGGGCTGTGGATCAGTTCCTTTATACAAGTGTGAGTGCGTCCTTAAATAGCTCCATAAAGGGTTTACCAAGTGTTTGCTCAGGTGCAAAATGGGTACGGTCAGAAGTGCTTGAGTGGTTTGTGCATTTTTAACTCATTCTCTCATTTACATAGGGCTGGGCAATTCATTGAAATTTAATCGAAATCACAATCTCTACTTTAGTCAATCTTAATAATCGTCATAGGACTTTATAATCGACAGGTTTACAGACATTTCTTTGGCACAAACAGGACCTCGTTTGGGAGTTTGGACGAGACAATGGAAGACTTTTGTGTTAAATGAAACTGGAGGAAAGCATTTGTTTTTGTTGGAGCTGAGGTTTGAACAAAAGATGCATCTAATTTTAAGAATCAGCAAGATTATTTAAGTATTTAATTTATTATGAAAAAATAAAATCGAGATTGATCGATATGGGGAAAATAATTGTGATTATTTCTTTTCCAAATTGGCCCAGCCCTGTATTTACATCTCGCATGTGGGCTCTGATACTGATAAATATGGTAAATGAGGTGCAACATGCCCACAAAAAATAGTAGACCTAGTAATAAACCTGGCATCACAAATACAGTACATTTCTCTGTGCTTTACTGAAATGAGTCCAACCAGACATATAGGATTTAAAACATGGCATTCTTTCTTCATTATGTAATAACCATCCATGTGTGTAGCTAATGTACTTCTTGTTAATAGTGGTGGTAGTGCTATGGGCTGTGTCCTGAGTACTTCTACTACGTAAATGATAAACTACAGTAAACAGGAAAAACATTCTTATCTGAGCTTAGACGAGTTGATACGTACCTGTCTGTTCTTTGTGGAAGAGCTTGGTCACTTCCAACTTCACCCCCGTTTGGAGCCATAGGAATATACTGTGCAGACGTTACAGAGCTTAAGGACAAAATATCTCACAATGAGGTTTCATTCCACTGTTGCAACAAAATCTCCACTTTAGCAGCTCCTACAGATTACACACTTTCCAGGCTTGGACAATATTTTGAACCTTTTTTGAGGATTTTTTTAATATGTAATTCCCAGTCTCATTTATTGAGCTTTGCACCAAACAAACAAGACAAACTTAAACTTTGCAGATTTATTCACTAATAAATAGCTTATTCAAAAAAGATCCAAAATCCTCTCTGAAAAACTAATAACATTTACAACATAATGAATCCATAAGCTTTAACTTGGCTCTATCCATTATTAGATTTGTTGCTAAAAATATTAAGCATAAAATGACAGCAAACTTGCAATAGAGTTCAGGGCTGCGATGTCTTATCACCAAGTATCATGAGATCTGCAGCAATAATAAACTAATGGAGATTTAAAAAAGGTAAAATACAGGAGTTATAGTTCTCATTTGAAACACTTTGACACTACAGTGAGTTAGATGTATTCAGTAGTGACTCAACAGCTAACGAAGTTGTTCCACGGCTTTTTTCTCCACTTTTTATACTGTTTGTAGCTAATGTTAGTCTGTAGAAAATAGCACCCGCAAACAAACTGAATTCTATACAGTGTTTTTTCACATCAGTAATCTACAGCAAACGTTTTTAATCGATACCTATATAAGTGTTTTCCCCCATTAACCTGCAGTATCGCAGTATCTTTAGGCTGGTACTCACAGACCGGTGTCAGGCCTCGGCAGCAGGAGACGTGACCAGGTCCATGGCTTAATGGCGCCGGTCAACGGCAGCTACAGCTTCACAGGAGCAGCTAGGCCTCAGACCAGACGAGGAAACAGAAGACCTGGCATCCACAGCCGGGTCCAGAGAGACAGTCCTTGGTCCGCTGTATATTAAAAAGCCTCTCTTTAATCACAATTATAATTTAACTCTCCGCACTCTACATACCGGAGTGAAAATAAAAGGCTAGCGTTAGCGTTAGCATGCTAAGACGCTAGGCGCGATTAGCATTAAACATTTTCTGCACAAACAATTCCGTCTGAGCTCATAAAAAATACACACATCCAGTACTCACCGTACACAGGGTTTCAACAGTCCAGAAGGAACCGGTGAGCTCTGCATCCACACGTTTTAGAGGCTGTTTTTACCGGACTGGCTCAGTAACGTCTGGATCCTTCACCGCTTAGAGCCGAGCAGGATGAAGCTGCAGACCCGGAGCCGCAGCGGATCCAGAACAGCCACGAGGACAGATGTTTGCGTTTGGAAGAACTTCTTAGAAATTAGTCGTTTTAGCCTATTTTTATTTGTTGGAGCTAATTATATGTCATTGTAAAAAAAAAAAACATATGTAATAACGTTATAATTACACAAAATTGTCCTTTTGTTTACTCCAGTTTTGTCCATACCTGGCGTTTGATTCACTGTTTGGTCCTCCAGCCGCTTCTTCTATGGTTTCTTTATGGTTTCTTCTTCGTGTGACCTTTGACATGCCCCTGGTATAAATGTGGGGTTTGACCGCTGCCTCCTCCCTTTGCAAATCCGATATTGGGAAGAGGTCAGTCATCTGTTGTAATCCAATGTTTTAAGAGTCCTTTCATATTATTATTTTCTTCTGCAAACATATTCTACTTGTATTTAGGTTGATATTGAGCTTCGTCCTTCTACAGATGTTTTAATTCATTCATGTGAAGAAAGGCGGGGAGATGCTAATATTGTCCATTGTCTTCTCCCCTTTAGTCTGGGCTGGATCTGTATAGCAGCACATGTTGATCGTATTTTTATTATTGTCTGCCAGATTAAATGGAGAGACTGCCTCCGAAAGTTTCCGCTGTGTCCCGTTGCTCCTTAATCCACCACAAACTACATTAAACAACACAACGCAGAATACTAACCACTAAGAGTGTAACGATTCATCTATTTAATCGATGTATCGATATGTTATGTCTTCGATCCGCTACATCGATCGGCGCTCGGCTAGTTTGCATCGATCCCGGCCACACATCGATGTACATGGCTTTTAATTAATAATCATCGATTTGTATCGATATATTGGAGAAAAACATTAAATCAAAATACAATTACATTATTTTCACTTAAAATATTGGGCTAAATGTTACTTTATTCAAGATTTAGTCTGTTTTTGGTGACGTTGGCTGCATCCGAAACCATTAAATTGTAGCCTCTAAGTACTAACACTAGCAACTAATCCTTAACCTTTCATGGGGTCAACTGTTAGATCTCTATCCAGTTAGTGAACTAGAGCTTCAGCAGCATTTGCCCAATTCGACCGTCCTTACCCAGGGGAAGGGGAAGTGACATCACCAACAGCTGTTCTTCTTCTTTAAAGTTCAGTGCAAGCCAAACAAAAGCGCATGCCGCCACCTACTGTATATTGTCCAACAACAACATAGTGTCCAAATAAAGACATTTAAGGCGGAAAAAAAAAGAAAAGAAAGAAAGAGAAACATCCAAATGATCCTTCACATTTCCCTTTATTTTATCTCAACAGCTGTTTCATAAAGCTACAGTATGCCAATTAACCATGTGGCTTAAGTTTCTACTAAATGAAAACAAAAGCACAAACTACTTACTTACTTACTGAGAAGGCTCTTTAAAACCATGTGACTGTGCTGTGGTGACTCTAACATGTATTTTGTCACTTTTATAAAGTTTGGCTTGTGCAGAATCTTATTTTTTATTTTTTATCAAATGTGCACCTGTCAATCAACAGTGGTTGCGCATGAATCACTCGAGGGTGGGGCGAGGGGGGTGGGGAGATTGCCGCAGTGGCTTATGGGATGGCACATAGCTCCTAATCGCAGTAAGTTAGCATCAGAGGTCCCTATGCTAAAGTGGCTATGATAGTTAGCATCAGAGGTCCCTATGCTAAAGTGGCTATGATAGTTAGCAAACAGGCCACTTCCCCTAACTCCTTACTAACTGGCAGACCAATTCGGACGCATCTTATCATGGCGGACGTTGACGCACATCCGGTTTGGCGTAAGACCTCTTACCAATTTAGTGGTTTCGGATGGAGCAGTTGTGTCATCATCGAGCGCCTGCAGCGGCCATTGGGTGACGGGGAATTACGTCAGAAGCAACAACAGAAGCACGCTGTTTGTACGTTCATCGAAGACGAGTTTATCTTTGCAAGAAAGATGATAATCATCAGACAACGGGTCGCTGGTGGTAGACTGTATAAATGCCAAGGGAAATATAACGGCAGCCTGACAATCATGCGTTTACAAGAGCCTCTACATCGCCAGCATCGAAGGAAAGTGAACAGTGAAAAGCTACTCACAGCAGCAAGGTGAGGGATAAAGTTCTGTTTTGGGTCTAAAGCTGAGTGTACACAGCAAGATATCCCTTTGTCTTATACGATTTTTAGATGTTACATTGCAAGACGTGGTGATTGTAAAATTAACAAACCTGCATCGGCCGTATGGGTCAAAGTTTGAAGGCTGTCGTAGCATTTCAGGGTACGGATAAACTGGTGGTGCTCGCTAACTATGTTTATGAGAGAAACTCGTCGAAAGTAAAATGCAGTCTGTTAATAGCAGGGTATTGTTGCTTTTGGCTCTGGCGATGCGCTGCTAGTGTTGTATTTTGTTGGCATTGCTGTTAACAGAGGTTGTAGCGAGAGGATGAGGCGCTCTGCGTTCAGAGTCTAATATATAGACACTACAGTGTCTGTGTGTGAGACCTAACGTGCAGTTACACCCAGGTAACTTCGTTAGGTAACTTGTAATGTGACAGCAGCCCTTTATTGTTTCTGTCCCACTCACTGAAAAGCTGTATAAGCTGTATTTGTGGGCTTCACTGAAGAAGATGTGAAGCCAAAAGAGGAGAGGTCTTAAGGTTAAAAGGTATCCCACCAGCACTGGCTCTAACTGAAAATAAACTGGAGAAAAGATTATTCTGTAACTAAAAATATATGCAGCTCTTTATCTTAGCTGTTTATTGCACTTCTGTGACTGTATTTGTAAGTGAATTTTTAAATAAAATGCCTAATGCCTTCTGATGTATTTATGTTCAGTTACTTAAGTAATAATTATTGCATAATTTGCTGAAAATCCAATGTTAAAAGTATTGAATATCGTATCGAAAATCCACTGTATCGATTGAATCGTATCGGTCCAAAAAAAATGATATATCGTTTTACATCGAATCGTTTGGCCTCAAATCGATACATATCGTATCGGTCAAAAAACGTATCGGTACACCCCTACTAAGCACTATACGATCACAGCCCAGACTAAAGGGGAGAAGACAATGGACAATATTAGCATCTCCCCGCCTTTCTTCACATGAATGAATTAAAACATCTGTAGAAGGACGAAGCTCAATATCAACCTAAATACAAGTAGAATATGTTTGCAGAAGAAAATAAATGCAAAATAATATGAAAGGACTCTTAAAACATTGGATTACAACAGATGACTGACCTCTTCCCAATATCGGATTTGCAAAGGGAGGAGGCAGCGGTCAAACCCCAAATTCATACTCGTATTGTTTTGAAGATTTTCTTAAGAAACAGATGTGTTTAAACAATGAATTAATACGATGTCTGGGATATTTTTTATTAAATTTAAACGGATGTTTCCACTTTGTTACACTTTCTAATCAAACAACAAAGGCTATGGCAATATTATACTTACGCTGACAAACAGAGGTGGGTAGAGAAGCTAAAATAATTTCCCAAGTAAGAGTAAAAAAAATGCTGTGGAAAATGCTACTTGAGTCCTGTGAGCACTGACTTTGGACAACAGTTGTTTTTGCTATAAAAATACATTTTATTTGATTTGAGTGTAAAAGTCTGATTCACGATTTGGCGGTGACATAATTATGAAAAACAAAACATGAAATTGTGTAAAAATTCTAGAATTTCTAAAGGAAATGCCAGAAAATTATACACACGCCATCACATGAACCTTTTACTCACTGTGAAACCAGTAACTTTATTTACTCAAGTAAGAGTACAGCTGTATTACTCAACTATAAGTAAAAAGTACCACATATTAAAACTACTCTAAAAAGATCAGTTACTCAAATACCCGCCTCCGTTTACAAACGGTGGTTTATTTGTATTTTTTGGGTGAGGGCTGTTCCCTCATCGTTGGAAACGCTGAGGCTCCGCACAGAGACCTGACGCGCCCTGGGAATCGAACCCCAGACCTCGCTGTGAGGTGAAAGTGCCGATGTCAGACATGCCTCAGTGCGGGGTTACACACACACTAACCAAACACACATGACCAGGACTGATCCCACCACGACAGAAAAACCTAAACACAACCACAAACCTGACAAAAGACACACAAAAGACATGCCACACATGCCTCAGCACAGGGTTACCTCATACGCACTAACCAAACACAAGACCTGAGGGCTATTTCATAAAACTCACTCAGTAAAGCTCGGCTTAGGCTCCAAATCCTGGCTTACAAGTGTGACATGACGAGTGGTATATAAAATAAATTAAAGCCTGACAACGCCATCCAGTGTAAACTGGAAAGGAATGTGCTTTAAGGCACACAGGTTCGACCCATAAGGACAGAGGCAACATGTTCCTTGTACATATAGTTTATTTCTATAGTTTACTTTTATGTCCTTCTTTGGGAGCTCATATTTTCTTTACACAGATCATCCGTTTACGTTACATTCATGTGGGCTCACAAAATGCCCGGAACAGGTCATTGAAAAAGGAAACAAAACAAGGAGAAAGCAAGGAGAAACAAGACAGCAGCGTGGTTCGGTCCACCTAAATGTAAATAAAGGGTTAGCTGAGGAGCAGTTACACACGATAATGGCTAACCACCAGGCAAGGCCAATCCTACCGTCGCACGCCCACATCTAGCCCTTCTCGGCCGGCTCGGTGCTTCGATAGCCCCCGAGTTCCGTCACAGGAGGGCCCCAGCAGACCCCGAGCCACCATGCACCGAGAGCGAACAATGGACGCCATGGAGTGGTGCGCGTTGAGGCTCTCAACCACCCGTGACGCTAAAATTAAACCTGCATTAGTGGCTAAACCAATATGGAAGAATGGACGAATGAACAAATAGCTACCTGGACCCATGTAACAGCACACACAACCCTGGGCCCAGCCCAACCAGGCCGGAAGACAGAGGAAGTGCGTGTGAACGAGGGTGGGCTTTTATACTTATTTTGAGTGGTGGCGCCATCTGCTGACAGTTTCAATATTTAAAAAGCTTATATTTAATACGATTATTTAAAACACAGTTACTAAAAACTGGTATTGCCACATGTACCCCCCCAAACTGCATCGGCGTCCCAACGATGAACATTCACACAGTAACGTTACACAAACATACAGAAGACGGAAAGGGGCTATGAGGCTTACCCTTTCCGAATTTTAAAACCAAAGGACACCATTGGACCAGTGTCCGGAATGACGCGGGCAACGGCAACATTTCGCCGGACGACGCAACAATAAAATAAAACCCACTCTACCCCACCTGTCGACGTTGCGAGGGGCCTTGACGGCTACGAGTTGGGGAACATTTACTTTAAGAACTTGCCTCTACACAGGCTGTACATGGCTTCCCACATATCTGCAACGGCTGCCTTCGGGCTAATGGTAGTAGAGGCACAACCATCTCACACCTACCCACCGCTACAAGGGGTATGAGCCCCAGAGATGCCAGGTACAGCTTTAAACATGAGGCCAAGGAGGTGCTGTGTTTATCCCCGCTAGCGTCCTATGCTGCTTCAGCTGCTGTCTTGCTTCTGAACAAAAAGGTACACATTACTGCCACAGGATTACTTCAACATAAAACAGTTCTCAAACAGGGTTCTCACACAATGAACCACATTATTCAAAAACAAAATACACAGCATTCTTAGTAGCTTTAGCGAAATTTTCAGTTGCAACTACACAAAACAATGCTTCAGTTCCTTTTCATTCATTCATTTTCTTCCACTTGTCCGTTGCCGGGTCGTGGGGGCAGCCGCCGGAGCTGCCCAAATCACATTGCACCAGCCCCCCATGGCTCCTTCTGCAGGTGGTGGGTCCACGGAAGGACGGCCTCACGGTTCAAACCGGGCCTGTTGGTCTCTCCTAGGGGGCTACCAGTGTAGGCAGACACTGGAGGCAATGTGGGTGAAGTGCCTTGCCCAAGGACACAACGACAATGTGCACCTTCAGGAGGCGGGATTCGAACCCCCGACCTTCCGATCATGAGACGACCCGCTCTACCATCTGCGCCACTGTCGCCCCTGCTTCAGTTCCAGTTGTCCTATATTGCCATTTAAATTAATTGCACAGCAAATCAAAAGCACACAAATACTGTAAAACAAAAACATGCAAGAGTACAATATAATATGGACAAATAGGGCTGGTGAAAACACGTTTTTAGCAGCAAACACAATTCCACAAAAACGAATTTAGCTGTTACTTTTGTTAACACTGGTTTTACTGAAAGGAACATGGCTTGTCCAAATGATGCTGCCGACATTCGCCAAGTGTGACATGACGAGTGGTATATAAAATAAATTAAAGCCTGACAACGCCATCCAGTGTAAACTGGAAAGGAATGTGCTTTAAGGCACACAGGTTCGACCCATAAGGACAGAGGCAGCATGTTCCTTGTACATATAGCTTATTTCTATAGTTTACTTTTATGTCCTTCTTTGGGAGCTCATATTTTCTTTACACAGATCATCCGTTTACGTTACATTCATTTGGGCTCACAAAATGCCCGGAACAGGTCATTGAAAAAGGAAACAAAACAAGGAGAAAGCAAGGAGAAACAAGACAGCAGCGTGGTTCGGTCCACCTAAATGTAAATAAAGGGTTAGCTGAGGAGCAGTTACACACGATAATGGCTAACCACCAGGCAAGGCCAATCCTACCGTCGCACGCCCACATCTAGCCCTTCTCGGCCGGCTCGGTGCTTCGATAGCCCCCGAGTTCCGTCACAGGAGGGCGCCAGCAGACCCCGAGCCACCATGCACCGAGAGCGAACAATGGACGCCATGGAGTGGTGCGCGTTGAGGCTCTCAACCACCCGTGACGCTAAAATTAAACCTGCGTTAGCGGCTAAACCAATATGGAAGAATGGACGAATGAACAAATAGCTACCTGGACCCATGTAACAGCACACACAACCCTGGGCCCAGCCCAACCAGGCCGGAAGACAGAGGAAGTGCGTGTGAACGAGGGTGGGCTTTTATACTTATTTTGAGTGGTGGCGCCATCTGCTGACCATTTCAATATTTAAAAAGCTTATATTTAATACGATTATTTAAAACACAGTTACTAAAAACTGGTATTGCCACACAAGTCAAGCTGCGATTACTGGGTTTCACCAAAGGGACACTGAGCTTGGCTAATCCCACTAATTCAAGACAGGTTCAACTAATTAGCACTGGCCGCGTACATAAGCAGACCACACTAACGATCACAGAGTTCATTGAGAAATCATGGCCGCCAGTATTGTTCTGCTATGTTAGCTCCATAGGTAGAGCGCAGGACTCCCAATCATGAGACTGCGAGATCGATCCCAGCCTCGACTCTTTTTTTTTGGACTGGGCTCTCACTGGGAAGAACATAAATCAGCGCCTATGAATTTAAACACTTTTCTTTTCCCCCCAGGTATTTAAACACATGATAGAAAAAAGAAAACACTGTTGACACAGGTCATGAGGGCGGGTCCTGTGGGCTAAGGTTCCTTTTATTGGACAAGCTTTTTGATGACACATAATGTCATTAAAGGGGCTCTGTGGAGTTTGGAAGTTTTGTGCTCGCAATTGCCCCCTCAGGCCAAACGCGTAACTGCAGCCTCCATGATAAGCTCGTGCATGAGGCGCTCAGGCTTTACGAGCACCAGAAATAACAGTCCCGTCAATTTACAGATTTGCAGGCATGACTTAAACTGAGGTAAGAAACGTTACTGTTTTGTAAGATATTTAGACCAAATCAGTTTGAGTGAATGTTTTCCTAGATAAAATACTTGAGCAAATGCAGCAAAGTGAATCGAGTGAAGAAGCCAAGTAATACAACTCGTAAACTATATTGTAAATGGAACATGTCCACTTTTTGTAGTCGTTTCACTGCTTATAAATCCGTGAACAGTCAGGCTTATTTTGCGGCCAAGAAAAGCTAACATTAGCGACATTACTTTTGCCATTGTAAATACAGCCCCATTACCACTGTTACTACTCAAATGTTTTGTCGGACACCGTTGTTTTGAAAGCATCACCCCTTTTCCCCCATGTATTTAGTCATCTTTTCTTACCTTTCAAGCAAAAATAAGCTGCGGGTCTTTTGAGAGATTCTCTTTTCCGATGTTTACTCCAGTTCTTTGCCTACGCTGATCAGACTCGACTTTCGCCTTTTTGGTCACACTCGAATAAACTCTTCGTTTCTTTTCGTTATTTGGGGTCTGGGCTGGAGTTTCGATGGTGCTTGAAGCCGGTCTCCTCTTATTCTCCGCTAAATCCATCCCTCCGAAGTTACCACTCGCGCTGCAGCGTCAGTATAGAGGAGATACAGCTAATGCTACAGCTAATGCTACAGCTGAGCGTGCACGCGCATTACGCATTACGCTGTTTGCTTGTTCGACCCGAGCATAAACTATTTAAGTGACTTTACAGACATATAGAGGCAATCGCGGTGAAAAGGCCAGGGCTCATTCTACTCACCAGGGCATTGCTGGAGCATGTATGAGGAAGAAATTTTACATTTGTATACATTTATTTGTGGTTAAACTTATGTATAGTCCCTTTAATATGTCAGACAACTTTGTATTTCACAGATGAGAGACAAAGATAATGTTGGTGTATATTTATAATTTATTGCATCAATGATTTTGTGATGTCATGTGTTCTTTTTCACATTTTTTAGGCCAACATACATTTTGCCCAGATGATGGCGCTAATACTCTGCTTGTGTCATTTACATTGCCCACAGGCACATTGAGTTGCCTTGTGTATGAAATGCGCGGTATAAATAAAGTTGCCTTGCCTTGCCATTGGTGTTGGATTCAATGAAGAAGAAACATAGCTTGGGCTCAGTCTGCTCTTAGCCTGGTGTGGACCAGGCTAAGTTCTCTGACTATATTTCCATAGTAACTGAGCCAGACCACAGAAGTACAATCGAAATAAGTGTGATTTATTTTGCCTTGTGTAGCTATGGAACATCCCATAAGCCACCACGCCACCAATCCCTTGTGTCATATCCGTCTTTTTCCTGATTGGTTAATACGCTTGTCAATCACGCCTGTCAGGAATTTAAAGAAATCAGGCCTGATCTCAGATACAGGTCTTTATAAAGAAGAGGAACAATAGGAGCTTGGCTATAGTGTGTGATGTCGCGCTTAACAACCCAACTGTCATATTTTTGGAGGAGCAGAAAGTGTTACGTTTATCTTCCAAATGTCATAAATCTGGGATGAAGGATTCCCAGCGCCGCGTGCAGACCGCGCCTCGCTCCTCACTCTGAAATATGTGACGCTTTCTGAAGCTCCAGGAAACAGCTGCGGCTCCAGCGTCAGCTCCAACGAGGCGACGAGAGCCGTTTAGCAAACGCCTCGCTCGCACAAACGTCACGAGCAGACAAACGGACAAATAAAAGCACAGACCTGCTGTCCGCTGATTGGTTTACTCCACTTCCTGTTTACACGCGTTTGTTCCACTCCACTCCGCCTCGAGCTGGAGAATTATGTGAATTATGCCCCGGACAAAATGAGTTTTCTGTTTACATTTTTTTGTATTTGGTCGGGACATTGCAAGTTAATGAACAAGCCACACCGGATTGTAGCCTTGGGCTAATTTCCATCCTTCGTCCTCCATGCGCACTCTCAAACACACTCTCATACATCCTGACCTATTGTACATGTTTTTAGTGGTAGGTGAAACCAGAGTACCCGGAGGAAACCTACGCAGACACGGGGAGAACATGCAAACTCCACACAGAAAGGCCCCGTCCAGGTGGGAATCGAACCTGGACCTTCTAGCTGTGAAGCACGAGCGCGAACCGCTGTACTACCGTGCCGCCCTAGATATAGAATAGAAAAATAGAATAAAAAAAGGTGAGCCAGCCTTTGTCGCCTCCAAGACAACGCGTAAACTAGCAGCACCTTCTCTCTTCCTTAGATACAGACGGCTTTGCATCATACAAGGGGGCGTGGCCTCGCCGTGGGGGGAGGACGTATGTTTTGGGAACACCATTTTTCCCACTTTTCAGCTGTTTTCTAGCGGATTTATCACACACAAATAAAGTCAAGTGCAAATCGGGCCCATATGAATGTTTTTTCAGCAGATTGTTCAGTAAAAGCAAAAAAAAAAAAAAAAAACGGCAGTCGTAGCTAGCGCTAGCATGAAGCAAACATTAAGCATCACGTTAGCATTCTCTGTTATTTATGTATTTATGGGCTGTTAAACCACTTTGCTCCTCTCCATGTCTTTGTATCTTTATTGGGTAGAAACTATATCAATAATTCAGCATTTGTTGAAGTAACTTTGGAGAAATTATAGAAAGTTTAGATTTTTCTCCTCCTTGTTTTCCCCCTGACTGCTTCAAATATGACCATATATGGGCAAGGCAAGTTTATTTGTAGAGCACAATTCATACACAAGGCAATTCAAAGTGCTTCACAGTTGCAGAAAAAATTACAAGAAAACAGATAAAATCAATCAATAAAACATCAACATAAAGTTAATCAATGACAGTAAAAGGCAAGAGTGCAGATAAAATACTTTCAGTTTTCATATGCACGGGTAAAAAGAGCTGTTTTCAGCCTAGATTTGAACATTGTCAGAGTTGAGGCCTGTCTCACATCCTCATGAAGACTGTTCCAGATTTTAGCTTTAGCCTCAGCGTGTTTATTATTGACTCTGGAACCACCAGGAGACCCTCCCTGAAGTTCTCAGGGCCCGAGATGGTTCATACGGCTCTAACATGTCAGAGATGGACTTTGGTGTTAAACCATGAAAAGACTTGTACACAAGCAGAGCTGTTTTAAATTCTATTCTCTGAGTGAGAATCTGCATTTTGGCGATTCCAGAGACGCCGCCTGTATCTATACGGCAGCGCTTTTTGTTTTTGGCCTTTTCCTGTGAACTGCACTTGTAGTTTCTGTTCCATATTGTTTTAATTGACACTTTTGTGCATCTTGATTTTTTTTAAATTTTATTAATTTAGTTTAATTTAACATTGAGGCAGAGCAGCTGAAAATCCCTGGTGGTAACTAAGGTCAAAATGCAGATTCTATTCCAATTCATATGAAACAAAAACTGTCCCAAAGTTCAAAGTCCTCTCTTCCAGCTCATATGAACTATGGTCTAATTCAGTGGTTCTCAAATAGTGGGAACACGCGCCCCCGTGTGTTACTGTGTCTAAAACCGTGGGCAGTGTAGACAGCATGAAGCCAAATAAATGAAGGCGTCACTTAAAGACTTTACTCCCCGGTCACGCTGATAAGCCACGTACGTAAGTGTTCGCACCGGCGTCAGTGCAGCTGCAGCCGCACCTCAAAGTCCAGGGGATCCCGGGTCATTCAGGGGAAATAATGCACATTAACTGTCCACATGTAAGTGTTCAGAGATCCCACAGGGCTGCGCTGCTGCTCGTGCAAAATGTTCATACTAAGGGGGGTGTAGCTAAAAATATTTGAGAAGCACTGGTCTAATTATTTCCTCTTAGAGGCGTCTGAAAGTGGAGACGATATTCACAAACATGAGCGTGATGTTGGTCAGAAGAATCAGAATAATGTGAATCGATTACTGTCAAATAATGATCAGGGAAACATTTGGACATTTTCTTTGAAAAGCTGTTTCTCTCCCGTAGAGTCGTATTGGCCCCGGCTCTGACTGAAAAAGAATTCAAGAACATGAACACAAAAAAAAGCACTGATTTACAAAGATGTGGCTCCTTTTGAAGATCCATGAATCCCATCACTACGGAACGCAGCAAGTTCCAGAAAGTGGAGTCTGGTCCCGAGAGGGTCTGAGGGGGTTCAGTGCAGAGTGAGGGTCTGTGGGGGTTCAGTGCAGAGTGAGGGTCTGTCGGGGTTCAGTGCAGAGTGAGGGTCTGAGGGGTTCAGTGCAGAGTGTGGGTCTGAGAGGGTTCACTGCAGAGTGAGGGTCTGAGGGGGTTCAGTGCAGAGTGAGGGTCTGAGGGGGTTCAGTGCAGAGTGAGGGTCTGAGGGGGTTCAGTGCAGAGTGAGGGTCTGAGGGGGTTCAGTGCAGAGTGAGGGTCTGAGAGGGGTTCAGTGCAGAGTGAGGGTCTGAGGGGGTTCAGTGCAGAGTGAGGGTCTGTAGGGGGTTCAGTGAGAGTGAGGGTCGGGGGGTTCGTGCAGAGTGAGGGTCTGTGGGGGGTTCAGTGCAGAGTGAGGGTCTGTGGGGGTTCAGTGCAGAGTGAGGGTTTGAGGGGGTTCAGTGCAGAGTGAGGGTCTGAGGGGGTTCAGTGCAGAGTGAGGGTCTGTCGGGGTTCAGTGCAGAGTGAGGGTCTGTCGGGGTTCAGTGCAGAGTGAGGGTCTGTGGGGGTTCAGTGCAGAGTGAGGGTCTGTCGGGGTTCAGTGCAGAGTGAGGGTTTGAGGGTTCAGTGCAGAGTGTGGGTCTGAGGGGGTTCAGGGCAGAGTGAGGGTTTGAGGGGGTTCAGTGCAGAGTGTGGGTCTGAGGGGGTTCAGTGCAGAGTGTGGGTCTGAGGGGGTTCAGGGCAGAGTGAGGGTTTGAGGGGGTTCAGTGCAGAGTGTGGGTCTGTGGGGGTTCAGTGCAGAGTGTGGGTCTGTGGGGGTTCAGTGCAGAGTGTGGGTCTGAGGGGGTTCAGTGCAGAGTGAGGGTCTGAGGGGGTTCAGTGCAGAGTGAGGGTCTGAGGGGGTTCAGTGCAGAGTGAGGGTTTGAGGGGGTTCAGTGCAGAGTGTGGGTCTGAGGGGGTTCAGTGCAGAGTGAGGGTCTGAGGGGGTTCAGTGCAGAGTGTGGGTCTGAGGGGGTTCAGTGCAGAGTGTGGGTCTGAGGGGGTTCAGTGCAGAGTGAGGGTCTGAGGGGGTTCAGTGCAGAGTGAGGGTTGAGGGGGTTCAGTGCAGAGTGAGGGTCTGAGGGGGTTCAGTGCAGAGTGAGGGTCTGAGGGGGGTTCAGTGCAGAGTGAGGGTCTGAGGGGGTTCAGTGCAGAGTGAGGGTCTGAGGGGGTTCAGTGCAGAGTGAGGGTCTGAGGGGGTTCAGTGCAGAGTGAGGGTCTGAGGGGGTTCAGTGCAGAGTGAGGGTCTGAGGGGGGTTCAGTGCAGAGTGAGGGTCTGAGGGGGTTCAGTGCAGAGTGAGGGTCTGAGGGGGTTCAGTGCAGAGTGAGGGTCTGTCGGGGTTCAGTGCAGAGTGAGGGTCTGTCGGGGTTCAGTGCAGAGTGAGGGTTTGAGGGGGTTCAGTGCAGAGTGAGGGTCTGTCGGGGTTCAGTGCAGAGTGAGGGTCTGAGGGGGTTCAGTGCAGAGTGAGGGTCTGAGGGGGTTCAGTGCAGAGTGAGGGTCTGAGGGGGTTCAGTGCAGAGTGAGGGTTTGAGGGGGTTCAGTGCAGAGTGAGGGTCTGTCGGGGTTCAGTGCAGAGTGAGGGTCTGTGGGGGTTCAGTGCAGAGTGTGGGTCTGAGGGGGTTCAGTGCAGAGTGAGGGTCTGAGGGGTTCAGTGCAGAGTGAGGGTCTGTGGGGGTTCAGTGCAGAGTGAGGGTCTGAGGGGGTTCAGTGCAGAGTGTGGGTCTGAGGGGTTCAGTGCAGAGTGAGGGTCTGTGGGGTTCAGTGCAGAGTGAGGGTCTGTGGGGGTTCAGTGCAGAGTGAGGGTCTGAGGGGGTTCAGTGCAGAGTGAGGGTCTGTGGGGGTTCAGTGCAGAGTGAGGGTCTGAGGGGGTTCAGTGCAGAGTGAGGGTCTGAGGGGGTTCAGTGCAGAGTGAGGGTCTGAGGGGGTTCAGTGCAGAGTGAGGGTCTGTGGGGGTTCAGTGCAGAGTGTGGGTCTGAGGGGGTTCAGTGCAGAGTGAGGGTCTGAGGGGGTTCAGTGCAGAGTGATGGTCTGTGGGGGTTCAGTGCAGAGTGTGGGTCTGAGGGGGTTCAGTGCAGAGTGAGGGTCTGAGGGGTTCAGTGCAGAGTGAGGGTCTGTGGGGGTTCAGTGCAGAGTGAGGGTCTGAGGGGGTTCAGTGCAGAGTGTGGGTCTGTCGGGGTTCAGTGCAGAGTGAGGGTCTGAGGGGGTTCAGTGCAGAGTGATGGTCTGTGGGGGTTCAGTGCAGAGTGAGGGTCTGAGGGGGTTCAGTGCAGAGTGATGGTCTGTGGGGGTTCAGTGCAGAGTGAGGGTCTGTGGGGGTTCAGTGCAGAGTGTGGGTCTGAGGGGGTTCAGTGCAGAGTGAGGGTCTGTGGGGGTTCAGTGCAGAGTGAGGGTCTGAGGGGGTTCAGTGCAGAGTGAGGGTCTGAGCGGGTTCAGTGCAGAGTGTGGGTCTGAGGGGGTTCAGTGCAGAGTGATGGTCTGTGGGGGTTCAGTGCAGAGTGAGGGTCTGTGGGGGTTCAGTGCAGAGTGTGGGTCTGAGGGGGTTCAGTGCAGAGTGTGGGTCTGAGGGGGTTCAGTGCAGAGTGTGGGTCTGAGGGGGTTCAGTGCAGAGTGTGGGTCTGTCGGGGTTCAGTGCAGAGTGAGGGTCTGAGGGGGTTCAGTGCAGAGTGATGGTCTGTGGGGGGTTCAGTGCAGAGTGAGGGTCTGAGGGGGTTCAGTGCAGAGTGAGGGTCTGAGGGGTTCAGTGCAGAGTGAGGGTCTGAGGGGGTTCAGTGCAGAGTGAGGGTCTGTGGGGGGTTCAGTGCAGAGTGTGGGTCTGAGGGGGTTCAGTGCAGAGTGAGGGTCTGAGGGGTTCAGTGCAGAGTGAGGGTCTGTGGGGGTTCAGTGCAGAGTGTGGGTCTGAGGGGGGTTCAGTGCAGAGTGAGGGTCTGAGGGGGTTCAGTGCAGAGTGAGAGTCTGTGGGGGTTCAGTGCAGAGTGAGGGTCTGAGGGGTTCAGTGCAGAGTGAGGGTTTGAAGGGGTTCAGTGCAGAGTGAGGGTCTGTGGGGGTTCAGTGCAGAGTGAGGGTCTGAGGGTTCAGTGCAGAGTGAGGGTTTGAGGGGGTCAGTGCAGAGTGAGGGTCTGAGGGGGTTCAGTGCAGAGTGAGGGTCTGAGGGGTTCAGTGCAGAGTGAGGGTCTGAGGGGGTTCAGTGCAGAGTGAGGGTCTGAGGGGGTTCAGTGCAGAGTGAGGGTTGAGGTTCAGTGCAGAGTGAGGGTCTGAGGGGTTCAGTGCAGAGTGAGGGTCTGAGGGGGTTCAGTGCAGAGTGAGGGTCTGAGGGGGTTCAGTGCAGAGTGAGGGTTTGAGGGGGTTCAGTGCAGAGTGAGGGTTTGAGGGTTCAGTGCAGAGTGAGGGTCTGAGGGGGTTCAGTGCAGAGTGAGGTCTGAGGGGGTTCAGTGCAGAGTGAGGGTCTGAGGGGGTTCAGTGCAGAGTGAGGGTCTGAGGGGGTTCAGTGCAGAGTGAGGGTTTGAGGGGTTCAGTGCAGAGTGAGGGTTGAGGGTTCAGTGCAGAGTGAGGGTCTGAGGGGGGTTCAGTGCAGAGTGAGGGTCTGAGGGGGTTCAGTGCAGAGTGTGGGTCTGAGGGGGTTCAGTGCAGAGTGAGGGTCTGAGGGGGTTCAGTGCAGAGTGAGGGTCTGAGGGGTTCAGTGCAGAGTGAGGGTCTTGAGGGGGTTCAGTGCAGAGTGAGGGTCTGAGGGGGTTCAGTGCAGAGTGAGGGTCTGAGGGGGTTCAGTGCAGAGTGAGGGTCTGAGGGGGTTCAGTGCAGAGTGAGGGTCTGAGGGGTTAATGCAGAGTGAGGGTCTGAGGGGGTTTAATGCAGAGTGAGGTCTGAGGGGGTTCAGTGCAGAGTGAGGGTCTGAGGGGGTTTAATGCAGAGTGAGGGTCTGAGGGGGTTTAATGCAGAGTGAGGGTCTGAGGGGTTTAATGCAGAGTGAGGGTCTGAGGGGGTTTAATGCAGAGTGAGGGTCTGAGGGGGTTTAATGCAGAGTGAGGGTCTGTGGGGGTTCAGTGCAGAGTGAGGGTCTGTGGGGGTTCAGTGCAGAGTGAGGGTCTGTGGGGGTTCAGTGCAGAGTGAGGGTCTGAGGGGGTTCAGTGCAGAGTGAGGGTCTGTGGGGGTTCAGTGCAGAGTGAGGGTCTGAGAGGGTTCAGTGCAGAGTGAGGGTCTGAGGGGGTTCAGTGCAGAGTGAGGGTCTGAGGGGTTCAGTGCAGAGTGAGGGTCTGTGGGGGTTCAGTGCAGAGTGAGGGTCTGAGCGGGTTCAGTGCAGAGTGAGGGTCTGTGGGGTCCCAGAGGGGCCTGTTATTTCCGTCTCCTCAGCTGTCACACTCCGCTCCTCCTCAGGACGTCCCTGCTGCTGATCCCTCTGTGTCTGAGGCTGTGGAGACTGGCTTTGTTTAGTTTTGGAAACACTTCACAGTCACTGCTGACACACGCCTGGAGCCACAGCCGCCCTGGGGTAATCTGATGGACATGTGCCTGAAGAAAATCAAGCATAAAGCCACCAGGAATCTATCATCTACCAGTGCTGCTGTAACCGCCCTGAAGTGTCCAGAAATACCAGGTGTTCAGGGCTCAGAAGCATCGCCAACGTGAGAAAGTGTAAACGCAACCACAATAGATAAAGACACTTAAGAATCCACAATATCTTCCTGATGACTTGATGCTTAAGGCAAAACACGGCAGGTAAAATAAAGAGTTTTCACACGCTGTGGTCTAAGTGGAGCTTTTAAACTAGTTTTCTCCTTAACATATTAGTCAAAGTATTGAAAAAGACAAAACCTACAGTACCCCTATGCACCGATCCGATGCGGCTATTGAATATAGGAACCGATATCGAGTATCGGCTTCAAATATCCGATACCAGTTTTAATCTCTTCACCTCCGTCTCAGCCATTTTCTCCAGTTTGGCTTTACCCAAATCTAAAAGCTTCTCAACTGGAGCTCACAGCCTACAGGCCAGTGTAACGCCTCATTTGAAAGCTAAGACCTACAAAACTGATCAAAGTTTTTTTTGTCGCCACGTTCTTGTCACATTTCTTTAAGCGTTCTCGTCGTGTTTCGTAGTTTTTCATCACTTTTTAGTTGTGTTTTTGTCGCTTATTTGTTGCTTTGCCGGCATGTTCTCGTCACTATTTTGACACTTTTTTTCAAGAAGCTTTGGGATTTGGGTAAAGCCAAACTGAAGAAAATGTGCTCGGTTAAAGCGGGGTTTAAAGGATATTTCAGGATTTTTGACATTGGGCCTCATTTCCTAGTTATGTTGTTGATGTCTGGAGATATTTTTTTCTTAAATTCATGCAGTTCTTATAATTGAAGTGGCGTGTTAGTGGCGCTAGGCTAATGCTAGGCTAAAGCATTTCTATGGTATCAGTTAGCCTGCATTAAAAACAGTCTGACCCACTCCACAGTGCACCTGAGGTAAATCACTTATAACACCAGACTAACCATATAAATGTCTGTGTTAATAGAATAATGTTTGAAATATAACTGACCTTGTATCACATGAATTACCGCATTTTGAGGACTATTTTCTCGCAGATCACTCCGCCGCTGCGTTAGCTTACAGCCACGAAGCTGATGCTGCTCAAATATAAGTTATTTAAATGATTCTATTAACACAGACATTTATATGGTTAGTCTGGTGTTATAAGTGATTTACCTCAGGTGCACTGTGGAGTGGGTCAGACTGTTTTAATGCAGGCTAACTGATACCATAGAATGCTTTAGCCTAGCATTAGCCTAGCGCCACTAGACTCTTCAATATAAGAACTGCATGAATTTAAGAAAAAAATATCTCCAGACATCAACAACACTCTGGATAACTAGGAAATGAGGCCCAATGTCAAAAATCCTGAATATCCCTTTAAGCTCTTAACCCCGCCTGAACCAAGCACATTTTCTCCAGTTCAGCTTTACCCAAATCTAAAAGCTTCTTGAAAAAAAACGCCAAAATAGAGACGAGAACGAGAATAAAAATGTGACACAAAAGCCATATGAATGTAAACAGCTCAGTCAATGTTAAAGAACGCAAAAAAGTGACGACAACGCAATGAAAAAGATCAGTTTTGCAGGTCTTAGCTTTCAAATGAGGCGTCACACTGGCCTATCGGCTCTCAGACGCTTCTAGATTTTGAAGCCGAACTGGAGAAAACGCGCTCGGTGAAGGCGGGGCTTAAACTATCATCCGTTTACGATGTCGTGACGCGTCGTGAAGGCGGACAAAAGCTAGTTCCATGTCAGCACTCGAGGCTCTTTCTGCAGCGCGTCGCTCAGACATATTTATTTATAACATCCTTGCGGCCGCTCGATTAAAGCGACAGGGCGCGTCCAGATGAAGTCCTTATACGTCCCGCCGCGCTGCCAGTCGATATCGGGTGGACTTAATTCCAAGGCTCCGGAGTCTATTTCTGCTCGGGCTTGTAAGGCGATCCTCTCTCCATCTCTGCATCCTCGTCTCTCTCTCCTCCTCTGCCCCCGGACTCGCCCTCGTCCCAGGCCAAACTTGACGCGTGGCTAAAGTTAGACGTCCCGCGCTCTGGTATAAAGGCGCGTGGGAAACCGGGGGGACGCGGCTTCACTCGGGTCTTTCCTCTGATCGAACATCACCTTCTGCTTCACAGCGTCTCAACATGGTGAGTCCCAACGCCGGGATTTTCTCTAAAACACGCTTTTAACCCAGGTGTCTGGACCCGTCCCGGAGCGGAGTTAAGGAAGTCGGCGTTTTGGATTCGAAGTGGGGGGTTTGAGCAGGCGGCGGGAACTCAAAACTAAGGCCATTTTAATGTTTTATCAGTTTAATGCAGAAGGATACGAGCGGTTTTCATTTCTTAAGATTTGCAAACAAACAGAGGAATGATGGAATTTCCCATTTTCAAAAACAAATTGTATTTTAAACAAACAGTTGAACAACAATAAATGTCGATTTAAAGACAGTTTGAATCCAATTGAATCCTTTTAATGACATTTAAAGCTTTGGTCTTTTTAACCCCTTATCTGCCCTAGACTAGGGTTAGTTAACCCTAATCAGGATATAATAGGTTGCGTTCATGTTTTAGGATTCTATTTCAGTTGGAGGGCAGGTGCCAATACAACTCTATGGAGCAAAACAGTTTTTGAAAGAAATTCCAAAATGAAAATGTCCAAATGTTTTCCCTGATCATCACTTAATAGTGATTTGATTCACAAACCCGCCATATATATTTTTGTATGGCTGAAAGTCCTTTCTACCGGCCAAAATCACAAATATGTTTTTGAATATTGTCTCCACTTTTGGACGCCTTTATGAGGACATCATTAGACCATAGTTCATATGAGCTGAGAGAGAGGACTTCGAACTTTGTGACAGTTTTTCTTTCATGTGATTTGACTCAAGAATTACAGAGAAATTAGCAATTAAAAAGAGTAGTAATCTGCATTTTGAGCGTTACCATGGTTACCGCAATGGAATTTTCAGTTGACCTCCACCTCAATTTTAAACTATGGGCTCTTTAGAATGTTGTGATGTCACATGAACGCAGCCTATTAGGGTTAGGAACGGCAAATGTAACGTAAGTTGTGTTTCACTCACACAGATCTCACACATATTTTTAGAAACTAGAAGGTCTTGGCTTTCAAATTAGGTATCACACTGGCATATAGACTGTAAACTATCCAGTCAATACTCTTTGAGACTTGGATGTAAATTATTGTTAACCCTAACCCTAGGGTGGCAGTTAAGTGGCCGCACTGAAACAGTCGTCAATTGAAAAAGTTTTGAAAAAATTTATTTAATTTTTTTAATTTTTGGGAAAGTTTGAAAATAGTTTGAAAAATTTCACATTTTGGGAAAAAAATTGAAAAGTAAAAAAAAAAAAAAAAAAAAATGTTGGAAACAGTTTGTAAAAATGTCCTCCAGCATGTCTGTGTGGCTCCCTGGTCTTTCCCACGCTTATTCATTCACAAATACATGTTTGGTATCCACGTGTAGCAGGAAAGGCTGTGACCGAGATGACCCTGTAATCCAAATATGGTCATTCCTGTGTGGGAGACGCAGCGGCTAAAGACGGGAGGAATATACAGTTTGAATTGAACATTTAAAGCTTTGGTCTTTGCTTTTAACGCCGCACGGAAACACTGTCGCCGTTGTGTCCTTTGGCAAGACACATTTCCTCCCGTTCACTAAGTTCTAATGTGTTTGGAGGACAGTGTGGCATAGAACCGGCCAAATCCCTAAACTATTTAAACTTTTTTAAACTTATTCATGTGAGTGTACGTGATTTATTCCATTCTGCGTCCGATTTTACTTGATTTGTTTCTGGGTACTTTGATAAATGTCGGAAAGTGGCTTAAATGTATGGCCTGTGCGTGTGCAGGTTTTCTCCCTGTGCCTCGGGTTTCCCTAATACTAAAAATGCACAATAGGTCCCCCCCTGGTACTGAGAAGAATCCCAGCATCGTTCCCCACACTCTCGCTCACCTTTCTTCCCCCTGTGTTTCGTCTGCCAGGCACCAAAGAAGGCCAAGAGGAGGGCAGCGGCGTCCGGCGAGGGCTCCTCCAACGTGTTCTCCATGTTTGAGCAGAGCCAGATCCAGGAGTACAAGGAGGTAACGTCAGCGCGGACTCCGCCCCGTCGCCGGAGAGTCTGCGGTTCAGATCCCGCCTGAGCCGATGGGCAACGCACTTCAGCCACAAACGCACTGGGTTACGGTCATACGGCGCGACGGGGAAGTCACTCCAACATGTCTGTCCCACGCGAACCCTGTTGTCCAAAAAGGACTAAACTTTAGGGCCGTTTCCACTGTAACGACATCTGCACTTTAGTCGCTTTCTGAGCTTTGAAGCCATGTTGTAGAATCCTATTTCAGTCAGAGCAGGTGCCAATGCAACTCTACGGGAGACGAGACAGAGAAAGAAATTTCCCAAAAACAAATGTCCAGATGTTTCCCTGATCATTATTTGACACTGATCGGATTCACATTATTCTGATTCTACTGCTCATGTTTTTGAATATCGTCTCCACTTTCGGACGCCTTTATGAGATAATATTAGACGTTAGTTCATCTGAGCTGGAAGAGAGGCCTCTGAACTTTGTGACAGTTTTTGTTTCATGTGAATCGGCCTCAGGAATCAGTTCATTAAGAGGTTAATCTCTCTCTCTGCGTATCGTTATTAATCTTCCCTGTCGCTCTGACCCGGCGCCGCCTGGGAGTTGAACCTGAGGCGTTCGCGTGTCCGGGTCGGGTCGGCGCTGACCGGGGTTTTATTGAGACGTGTGGAGAGGACATGGAGACGGAGACATTCCTGTGCGTAAGGGGAGCGTCCTCCGGGGGCGGCGGCGAGGCGTCGGGGACTTAACACGCTCCAAAGAGAGCCGCGGCTAAATAAAGGTCTGAGAGTCTGAGAGGAGGATCAGGCTGGAGTTACAGAAAAACAACACGGCTGTAGATGTGATTAAGCACAGAACACAACATGTACAATAGGTCACTCCTGTAGCATGAAGCGCAGATGACAGGGTTTAATGCGTCTGAAACATAGATAAAGGTAAAGTTTATCTATGTAACAACAGTTTGACTCTTTTCCCATTGACTTAACATGGTCGGCACGGCAACGGTTTAGAATTGTTTACCTTTCTTCGATGTCACTTCCTGTCGGTGTCCAGTAAGGAAATTAAACTATTAACATCACAGAAATGGCCAAACTAAAATCTTAAATATAATCGTGTTAACTGTGTTTTAGCATAAACCGTGTCTAATGTGTCCGATGAACTTTAAGGCGACAAGTCGTCTACAAGGAAATGTCGAAATGTCGGGTTAAAAGGGGAATTAATGAAAAAAGAAGAAAAAAAATGGTGGAAAAATTGAGAAAAAAAATTGGGAAAATGGGAAAGATAAAGAAAAAAATGGGGGAATTTTTTTTAAACTGGGGAAAATGGAGAAAAATGGGGAAATTAAATAATTGGGGAAATTAATGGAGGAAAATTTAGAAAAAATGGAAAATGGGATAAACAAATGGGAAAAATAGGGAATAATTGGGAAACTGAATCGGGAAAAATTAAAAACAAAATGGGGAAAAATGGCACAATATGTAAATGTCAACTTTATCTATATAGCACATTTAAAAACAGCTACATCTGCCCAAAGTGCTGTACAACAAACATTATAAAGTGCAATTGATAAGTAAAAAAACGTATAAATATACAACATAAACAATAATAATAAAATACATGTAAAATGGGGGAAATGTGGGAGGTGTTTTTTCCCTTTTGTCGCCCCGCCCTCAGCGTGAGGCGCAGCCGGGGGTTCGTAATCCCTGGATAAGAAAGTCCCGTCTTGAGTTTCAGGTCGAGGCTGACGGAGGCGACAGGTGCGGCTGATGGGGACACTTTTACCCCGGAGTGTAGGGGAGGGGGGTGAGTTTAACCCCCTGAGTGCGGAGGGGCAGAGGGGGGCTGAGTTTAACCCCCTGAGTGCAGAGGGCAGAGGGGGATTCCCCTGAGGCAGAGGAGGGGGGGCTGAGGGTAGTTAACCCCTGAGTGCAGAGGGGCGAGGAGGGGGGAGGGGGGGTGAGTTTTAACCCCCTGAGCGCGGAGGGGCGTCCTGTTTGTGCAGCAGATCCGCTCAGCTGTTCCTCAGGGCCTCATGTTGACGGACCGAGGCCCCAGGAATCTCCCAAAGTCACTCGCTCTGATTTACGACACTCGCTAACCACGCTTATTCATTCACAAATACTGACATGTTTGGTATCCATGTGTAGCAGGAAAGGCTGTGACCGAGATGACGCTGTAATCCAAATATGGTCATTTCCTTTGTGGGAGACAGCAGCGGCTAAAGACAAAGGGATTAAACTTTAGGGACGTTTTCATTCCACTCTTTAACCTCTTAACCCCCGCCTAACTGAGACATTTTCTCCAGTTATTATCCAGGTATCCAGGCTTTACCCAAATCTAAAGGAAGAGTGCAAATGAGGATGAAAAAGCAACAAACGTGACAGAAAAAAGCGGCAAAAAAGTTACAAAACACAATAAAACAGACGACAGCGAATGGAAACACGAGGAAACTCTTAGATCAGTGTTGTGGGTCCCGCCGATTGTGACTGAGCCAAGTGAGGGCGGAGTGCGTTGCCCAAGGACACGACGACGGTGACGAGTGTGAAGTGAAACGTTGAAAACCCTGACCCTCTCGTCTCCTCCTCTTCCTCAGGCTTTCACAATCATCGACCAGAACAGGACGGCATCATCAGCAAAGATGACCTCAGGGACGTGCTGGCCTCCATGGGTGAGTGAGGGGAGAGGGCGGGGCACAGAGGGAGGGGCGGGGCACAGGGGGAGGGGGCGGGGCATATAGGGGGCACATAGGGAGAGGGCATCCGGCTGACGTGCACCCGTGTCTCCACAGGTCAGCTGAACACCAAGAACGAGGAGCTGGAGGCCATGGTCAAGGAGGCTCCCGGCCCCATCAACTTCACCGTGTTCCTCACCATGTTCGGCGAGAAGCTCAAGGGTAAATAAAACATGCACACTAGCTCACCGCACGCAGCAGATACTCATGTTACGTCACATTAAAGGCACCTGAGGCAAATCACTTATAACACCAGACTAACCATATAAATGTCTGTGTTAATAAAATGTTTGAAATATAACTGACCTTGTATCACATGAATTACCGGATTTTGAGGGACTATTTCTCGCAGATCACTCCGCCGCTGCGTTAGCTTACAGCCACGAAGCTGATGCTGCTCAAATATCAGTTATTTTAAATGCAAAATGGTAAAATTATTCTATCGATACAGACATTTATATCATTAGTTTGGTGTTATAAGTGATTTACCTCAGGTGCACTGTGGAGTGGGTCAGACTGTTTTTAATGCAGGCTAACTGATACCATAGAATGCACTAGCTAGCATTAGCCTAGCGCCACTAGACTCTTCAAATATAAGAACTGCATGAATTTAAGAAAAAAGTATCTCCAGACATCAACAACACTCTGGATAACTAGGAAATGAGGCCCTGTGTCAAAAATCCTTAAATATCCCTTTAAACTTCCATCATGGGCTCACTCTTTCACCGCTCTTAACTCTTCTTCTTCTGCTGTGTCTGCGCAGGCGCTGACCCCGAGGACGTGATCGTGGCCGCCTTCAAAGTCCTGGACCCCGAGGGAACAGGAACCATCAAGAAGGAATTGTACGTTTCCTCACAAACGTGATATTCTGTAGACAAAAGTTCATCTAAAGGGACGCCACCAGTTTGGTTGATTTATGGGAAAAGTGGATAAAGACCTGACATAAGGGAGTAAAGTTTGGATTTTACAGGAAAAATTGATAAACAGACATGAGGAAGTAAAGCTACAGGCTTGTGTCAGAAAGTTTGGATTTGACCAAATAAAGGCGATCAGTGACATTATCTTTCAGAAATGTAGCTTTAAAACCAGCCGGAATCCAATCCAGTGCTGTTTAAGGACATTTAAGGCTTAGCTTTGGCACGATTCAGGCGAGATGACAATATACAATACAATAATCTGTTTAAATATGGCACCGAAGGTTCTCCACAGATTCATTCAAAGACTCCAAACTTTCCTTACATTTGGACTAACCTGAGCTTTTGTCTGTTTCTCTCTGCAGCCTTGAGGAGCTCCTGACCACTCAGTGCGACAGATTCACCAAGGAAGACGTACGTTTGTAACATTCACATCAGGGCCTTAACTCTGCACCGGGGAAAAGAAATATTAGAACTGATTAAATGGCCTAAAAGTGCTTGAATTATCATTACTTTGACTTTTTAGTCTCATGTAAAGTTAATTTCTCTATAATAGCGCTTTTTTTGTGAAAATCCCCATTTAGTTGTATTATACTGATTTTATTGTGAAAAAAACATTTAGTTGTATTATAGTGCTTTTATTATGAAATCTCCATTAGTTGTATTATACTGCTTTTATGTGAAAATCCCCATTTAGTTGTATTATACTGCTTTTATTGTGAAAATCCCCATTGAGTTGTATTATACTGATTTTATTGTGAAAAAACATTTAGTTGTATTATACTGATTTATTGTGAAAAACATTTAGTTGTATTATAGTGCTTTTATTGTGAAAATCTCCATTTAGTTGTATTATAGTGCTTTTATTATGAAAATTCCCATTTAGTTGTATTATAGTGCTTTTATTGTGAAAATCCCCATTTAGTTGTATTATAGTGATTTTATTGTGAAAATCCCCATTTAGTTGTATTATAGTGCTTTCATTGTGAAAATTCCATTTAGTTGTATTATACTGCTTTTATTGTGAATCTCCATTTAGTTGTTTATAGTGCTTTATTGTGAATCCCATTTGTTGTATTATACTGCTTTTAATTGTTATGAAAATCCCCATTGAGTTGTATTATACTGCTTTTATTGTGAAAATCCCCGATTTAGTTGTATTATTACTATTTTTATTGTGAAAATCCCCATTGAGTTGTATTATACTGATTTTATTGTGAAAAAAACATTTAGTTGTATTATAGTGCTTTTATTATGTAAATCCCCATTTAGTTGTATTATACTGCTTTTATTGTGAAAATCCCTGGTGAGTTGTATCCCCATTTAGTTGTATTATAGTGCTTTTATTGTGAAAATCCCCATTTAGTTGTATTATACTGCTTTTATTGTGAAAATCCACATTGAGTTGTATTATACTGCTTTATTATGAAAATTCCCATTTAGTTGTATTATACTGCGTCTATTGTGAAAATCCCTGGTGAGTTGTATTATGTGGAAGTTGTAAATGCACAAATTGTTAGAAATGCAGAAAATGTGGAAAAATGTTTAAAAAACCATGAATTTGCAGAAACCCCATAATAAGTCAATGGGAGAAATTGTAATTCCAGAAGGATTCCTCAGTGAGACTACATTTCCATGTAGAAAGTGTGTGTGGCGTGTGGAAGGGCATCTGTGCTTACGCTCCTGCGCTCTGTTGCAGGTGAAGAACATGTGGGCCGCCTTCCCCCCAGATGTGGCCGGAAACGTTGACTACAAGAACATCTGCTACGTCATCACACACGGAGAGGAGAAGGATCAGTAAAGGACGTACGCATGCCCCTCCCTCGCCTGTCTGCGCTTCACGCTCGCGGGGGAAACGCCGGCCCCGTTTCCTCAAAGTGACGACGGCCCGAAGAGGAGGCGGGAAGCGGCGGCGCTGAAAAAAACATAGCGTCTTCAGCGGCGGTCGCTCCTCGCCTCCTGAGCGCCCGCTTTCCCCCCGCCAGCGCCCGGCCTCTCCTCTGTACGGAATAAAGGGACGACTGTGAATAAAACCTGTTTTTGTACGACTCCCGCTGTGCTTCGCTCTGGGGCAGCAAAACATTGTACACTGGGGGCAACGGGGCAAAACATGTACACTGGGGCGCAAACATGTACACTGGGGTGCAAACGGGGGCAAAAACATGTACACTGGGTTCAGAGGGTTAAACATGTACACTGGGGTCCACCTGGGGAAAACTGTACACTGGGGTTCAGAGGGTAAACATGTACACTGGGGTTCCACCTGGGGAAAACATGTACACTGGGGTTCAGAGGGTAAACATGTACACTGGGGTTCCAGGAGTGGGGTGAAACATGTACACTCGGGTCATGTCCCAGGACTGGGGCCAAAACATGTACACTAGGGTTCAGAGGGGCAAAACATGTACACTGGGGTTCCCACTGGGCAAAACATTGTTACACTAGGGTTCAGAGGGTAAACATGTACACTGGGGTCCCATTGGGCAAAACATGCACACTATGGGTTCATGAGGGCAAACATGTACACTAGGGTTATCAGATGGCAAAAACATGTACACTGGGGTCCCACTGGGAAAAACATGCACACTAGGGTTCAGAGGCAAAACATGTACACTAGGGTTCAGAGGGTAAACATGTACACTAGGGTTCCACTGGGCAAGACATGTACATGGGGTCTAAAAGGCACAAACATGTACACTGGGGTTCAGAGGGGCAAAACATGTACACTTAGGGTTCAGAGGGTAAACATGTACACTAGGGTTCCACTGGGCAAACATGTACTCTGGCGCGTCCACACTGGGCAAAAACATGTACCACTAGGGTCTAAAAGGCACTAACATGTACACTGCGGGGTTCCAAACTGGGCAAAACATCGATACACTAGGGTTTCAGAGGGTAAAACCATGTACACTGGGGTTCCACTGGGCAAAACATGTACACTAGGGTACTAAAAATGACTAACATGTAACCACTGGGGGTCCCAACTGGGGCAATAACATGTACACTAGGGTTCAGAGCAGGGTAAACATGTACACTAGGGTCCACTGGGCAAACATGTACACTAGGGGGGTCCCACTGGGCAAAACATGTACACTAGGGTCCATGGAAACATGTACACCAGGGTTCAGAGGAAAACATGTACACTGGGGTCTAAAAGGACCAAAATGTACACTAGGGTCTAAAAGGACAACATGTACATTAGGGTCTAAAAGGACAAAATGTACACTAGGGTCAAAAGGACAAACATGTACACTAGGGTCTAAAAGGACAAACATATACACTAGGGTTAAAAGGACAAACATTACATTAGGGTTCAAAGGGCTGTCAGAGGTGCAGTTTGCCATTACGCCTGGGCCCGGAAAACATAAAACATATAAAATAGGTGCTGATGTTCTTATAGCTGGACCTGTGGCGTAGCATCATTAAAAACAAAAAACCTAATAGGACGAGACTATATCAAATAGTACGAACCTGTGACCGATGCCTCGAGGGAGGTTCTGGGGAGTGGAGGAAATCTGGAGGCCAGTGGCAGGACGCGTGACGTGCGCCCTCTGCTGGTATGAATTTGAATTCCTCTAATAACAGCTCCTATCCCCTGGTCACATGATGAGGTAACCGTTAGATCCAGTTAGAACTAGAGCAACGTCCCAACTAACTCAGCTCTGCAGACTTTACTTTCATAACTTTCATTGACTTTCTGTCAACGGGTTCATAAATCTGGTCTTTTTAATGCACCAGTATAAGGCTCAGAACTGTCTCACAACGACAACTAGTTAACTAGCAGGGTGAGGCTTGCTGGTGGGGGCTACTGCCCTCTACTGGCCATATTACACCCTGGCTTTATAAGGCACCTCACTAAACAAGGCAAACAAAAAAATAATAAAACAAAAAACAATAAAACAATCACAACTAATATTTTACAGTGGAAATGGGAATGACAATAATAATGGGTCATGTTGATTATGTAATACTTAATAAAAACTAATCAATAATCAATTAATAGAATGGTGACTGATGTTATAAGTAATGATTGGAAATGGTTAAGCAATGGGAAAGAGGAAAAAGAAAAGTACAAATTGTAAATAGAAATAAAATAAATGCTTATATATATTGGTGAACTGCATACATTTCTATCTTCGTGTTATGTCTTCTTACGTTGGAAGTCTTGTAAACATCACGTAGTTTTCTTCTTGTAAACATGAAATGCTTTTATTTAGCAAAGCTGCTGTAGTAAATGTGACAACTGTGTAATCCAGGAATTTGTAAAGTGTTATACTGTACGAGATGTTGTATCACTGTATCCGGAATGTAAATAACCTTGAATATGGGGGTAGGCACTTATAAGCTTTCTTGCTTCGGCCTCAAACTCCTTTTGAGTTTTTGTTACTTTATTTGTTTATTTATTTTCTGCACTGCAACAACGTTAATGTAAATAATCACTCAAATAAATTCCAATCAAATCAGATCAAATACTTTCGACATGTGTTCAGGGTCCGGACATAAAAATGTAAAACATGAGCACAGTTTGTCCATTTACAAAGCAGAGCTGATCAATTTTATTTCAATGTTATTAATATTGTTTAATATGAAATATATCCAGTACATCGAGAGGAGGGAAAGGCTTTGGGGTCCGGCTCAGGCTTCTATCTAGAGGTTTAAAAGTAAACAAACTGCAGCATATGAGCTAAAGACCTACACATTTCTTCTTCTGAGACACTGAGGAGGCACCACACACACCTGGAGGCTTCACAAGAGGCGCTAAAGGAAACAAGGGACAGAGGAGGAGGTATCCGGGCAAGTCTCTGTAATGATATGAAGCCACACAGAAAACTCTGAAAATAAACCTGTGTGTGAAGTTGTTCTCCTGCATCTTGGCCAGGACACTCTTCAAAAAGACATTTTTAATCTCAATGAGTTTATTCTGGATAAATAAAGGGAAAATATATAATAATAATAATAATGCATCAATTTTATACAGCGCTTTTTTGGACACTCAAAGACGCTTTACATTGCACTATTTATTCACTCCATACTTGGTGGTGGTAAGCTACTGTTGTAGCCACAGCCGCCCTGGGGTACACTGCCATAAGCCCCTCAGACCCACCCACTCACTCACTGTTGATGTACGAACACTTCAATGTTTTGTAAGTTATAGTTCTTTGTAAAGTAGTTTGTAATATGTCATTATATAGTTGTTTTGTAATTAGTTGTTACGTAATCAGTATTGCTGTTTTGGGGAATGGTCGGATGCTGCGGGTGTGTAGGGTCTATTTTGTTTTGCTGTTTCCTTGTTGCTATTTTGTTCCTTTGTTTGTTCTTGTGAAATGATGATTTTAATTGTATTGATTTTGGGGGTGGGGCTTATAAGCTCTTGCTTCGGCCCACTCCTTTTGAGCAGAGTGTTTGCTGCTCAAATAAACTAAACTTCACTACACTACTACACTACACTCACTCACAGAGCGAAGGCGGTACGGCCACTAAAATAAAATAAAAATTAATACAAACGGTGCTATTTAAGTAAATTGACAATGTTGCGTTTAAAATAAACATAAAATTCTCCACATACAACACATTTTACTGCTTTTCCCATCAACATAGTGTTCCATTTCCCCCTTTGTTCCCCCAATCTGAAATAGTTCCAAGTACCCTCTGCTATGTCCTCGAGTACCCCTGGGGGTTCCCGTACCCCTGGTTGAGAAACACTGACAAAAGTATGAGAAACAAAACTTGAAATGAAAATACACTAAAAAAATCTAGAATTTCCAAATTAACTGCAAGAAAAAATAATCTTTCTGAGGAATTTAACTCTGATGCTTTTGGACTCTGGAGGGACAGGAGGGAATTAGCAGAGCTCTCGCCTCTGACCCGATCAATCAAGTCCTCTCTTATTGCTCAAGTAAAAGTAAAAGTACCATATGGTAAAGTACTCTCAAAGTAAAAACGTGTTGAGAATCATCGTGGATAATGATTCTCACATAGAGTAAATAAAACTCTCCCAGGCTCCAGCGGTTTTCAATAGATTAGTTTATTATCGTCACAGAAGCCTTTATTCAACACCGGAGCAAACTCTCTCCTTCCAATGAAAACACTCACCGCGGGAAACTACAAGAACCTACAAGAAACGACCGTCTGCACCGGTTTAACGGATAACCAGCCTCTTAGTGAACGGTAGAGGCCGGTATATGATACATAACATCGACATCACTGTTTTATAATAAAGGGTTTATCTCCTATGTCAGGAAATGGGGAGAAAATATGAGAGGAAAATTTGGGGAAAATTGCATTATGGAGGAAAAAAATTGGACAAAATGTGAGTGAAAATTTGGATTGGAAAATGATCTTCTGAGCGACAAAGTGATGTAAATTTCGACGTTTGTCAGCTTATATTCCAGCCTCGTTATCAAGTAATTCCCCAAAAATATATATTCCATTTTGTCGACATCGCCCAGCCCTAATAAATGGCTTTAACCCCTTAACGCCAGGTGTTAGCGACATACTTATTCATATTCATTAGACTGTGGCTAAAATAATGCATGTTTTCCCTTGATGCCTGTTTGCCCACATCCACGCCGTACCTAGGAACCTTTTGCAAGCACTAGTTTCTCGTAGGACCGGTTAGAGAAGGAACCACATCCGGGTCATGGTAGCTACTGCAAATCGAGGCTGCAACTTCGATGAAATCTTCAAATGTAAGATGAGTTGTGCTAAAATAAAAATATGTAGCTGCTCATCGTTTCCATCTTTAGATTATTTATTGGAATGAACTTCGTGTGATGGATATTTTTTTGTTATTTGATGATTTAGGTGCGTTGCAAATTAGTGACGTCAGGCCATAATGGAAAACTGCAATAGCTCCATCTGGTGGTTCATAATAATATTTTTTTTTCTATAATTGGAAATAAATTCAGGCGTTAAGGGGTTAATTGTCCTCCATCACTCGTTTAAACTCGGTACAGACGTTGTAATTTCCCGCGGCGCGCGACATGTAAACTCAAAAACAGTGAGAGGACGAGGCTTCGAAGACGCTCGGGAACTTCCCAGGTCCACAGGCGCGATGCGTTCGAAGCCCGGCGTATTGCTCCGAGATCCCGCACTTCGTTCAGCGCCGAAAGGTTTGAGATGGAAGAGCGCGTTGCATAGATGGGTTTGAGGTTCGGAGATAATGAGCCGACGATGAGACGCTGCCGAGAGACGGTTCACAGTGAGGCGAGACGCTGCAGGTGAAAAATAAATATAGAGGCAATAAAAACTATTAAAAGTTTTCTGTCGTTTTGTTTTAATACAGAATAAGGCCAATACTTTCAACGACCCGTTTGATGAAGACGGCACAAAGACTGAGGCTCGGTAGTTTTTACATTTAACGCTGCCTTCAGAAACAGTTAGCGAGCGGCTACTTTTCCCCATGTCCGTTAGCATTTAGCCTCAAACATCACAAAGTATGAACGATCCAGGTGTTTCCAGGCGGACTTTATAACTAAGGGCTACGTCTTCAGTATTAATCACGGATGTGCTGTACGGCCACAGCCATGACCTTTATTCTATATTAAATAAATAAATAAATAAATATGCTAATGCTAATGCGGCTCGTGCTAGTACTCGGGCAGAATCGATTCAACTACTAGTAAAGTTTAGTAACGCATAAAACATCATAAAACATTGTAAAGGGAGAGTTTGGTTTGTTGTTTCACCGGCAGCGTCTCCACTTTTGTTTCCCGTGATTAACCCGATGTTTGGGTGACATCGTGAGTGTTTAAAACTCGTCGGCAAAGCAGCGCCTTCAAACCCGGAGCAGTGAAACTCCTCCTGAATTCATCATCATCATCCAAACAGACGGTTTTATTTCCCGACAGCGCCGTTAACTCTCCTCATAAATATAATGGAACATGGTCATAAACACTGTCCAACGCCGTTAGTCCTGGAACACAACGTTAAACATCTTCATTTCAGACAAAACACAATCAGCTTTTAGTATTGTTTACAGTACAACGTTAAGACCTTCAGCTCCCGGAGGTTCACCCACGTTTCCCGCTGCAGAAGTGACGTCACACGAGCGACAGCGACTGGTTCAGATTATTTCACTCTTTAGAGCTTGAATGACGTCTGTGTGAGGAGATATGGGTTTCATCTAATACTTTCCTGTGTCACTTCAATGCACAAAACCCTGTATTGCCCAAAACACTAAGAAAATCTGAGTCTTATGCATTAAAGTAGTCGAGCATTATCCTTATTAAAAAAGAAGATTTAAAGTGGACGTATCCTGCTAAATGGTTTCTCTCTTTAAACCCTTTACATCTTTAAATTTAGTGGTTTCTTCTTCTAGTTCCAGCGCGTCGTTCTGTACTTCCTGGATACGATTGTGTCGTCGTGAAAACCCAAAACTGTCCTTCACATTTTTAAACCCAGAGTCCAGAGGATTCACTCAAACCAGAGGGGACAGTGACAAAGTAAAATACGGGCCCTCACAGACCAGAGCCTGGAGGCGCTTCGTGCTCTAGCTCTTAATGTTAGGTTTCAATATTATCACTACAGGGCATTAACAGACTAGTCGACCTCATTATAGACGAGCGTTTCTCTCTCTGCTAGTTTTCCCAGTGGGCCGCTCGGTTGTGGTGCTTTTGGGCCGAAAGAATTAAAATAATTAATAACAGACTCACAGTTGTGCCGTCCCAGGCCTAAAGGCTTTAACTGCAGCAGGAGCCTGGGCTGCTGTTCCAGGTATAAACTAAGCAACACAAGCTGTCAGGTAACTCTATCAAAAATAACAACTGATGTGTCAAAATTAGAAAAAAAGTTCACATCGAACTTTTCATCCTTGTGGCAGAGAGAAACCATTTAACCTTGAACAGACTCAGAGGGGTTTAAGTGGAAAACCCTCCGCTTTAGTTCAAGTTGGTGCAGTCCAAGTGTCCGAGCGAGTAAAGAGGGAAAAGGCAGTGAAAGGTAGAAAAGAGGACAGATATTTCCATCGATATAACTTGGTTCTGATTGTGGAGTTATATATCAGGCTCAGACTGTGAGAGAAAAGAGAAAGCGAGAAACCTACTGCACATGAGACTAGTTACGGAGCTATATGATGGGAATTATAGAGTTAATTCGGCCCTCACACATGGCCCTTATCATATCGTGCTACCAAAACAGTACCATTTGCCTTCTATGACTTGTGGCCTAAATACACGTGCCACACTGTCAGTGCATAGAATTCACGTGGCACACTGCCAGTGGTAGATGCTTAGTGCCTACGTGGCACTAGGATTACTTAACTCTCTGGATATGGAAGGATAGACAGATTTTGAATGTTAGGACTGTACCATGTCTTGAGTTCATGTCTCGGGTCCCGCAAAGATGGCAATAAAACTTCTCCTGCATAAGACATCCGACTGCTGCCTATTCTTCCCGACCTTTCGATCATCGTTTTGTAGAGATTCTCTTACAAATGATGATCGAAAGGTCGGGAAGAATAGGCAGCAGTCGGATGTCTTATGCAGGAGAAGTTTTATTGCCATCTTTGCGGGACCCGAGACATGAACTCAAGACATGGTACAGTCCTAACATTCAAAATCTGTCTATCCTTCCATATCCAGAGAGTTAAGTAATCCTAGTGCCACGTAGGCACTAAGCATCTACCACTGGCAGTGTGCCACGTGAATTCTATGCACTGACAGTGTGGCACGTGTATTTTAGGCCACAAGTCATAGAAGGCCAAATGGTACTGTTTTGGTAGCACGATATGATAAGGGCCATGTGTGAGGGCCGAATTAACTCTATAATTCCCCATCACTATAGACCCTTTAACTGCTGACATCATCAGTGACATCATCAGTGACATCATCAGTGACATCAGCTGGAGGCAGGAAGTGATCAAAAGAAATAAGATCAAACTAAAACTAGTGATTTTAAGTGTAAAACTCCAACTGAAACATGTGGTCCTGTTGTGGCTTAAGGAGCAAGAACAAGAGGAATGACATTTGAGACGATAAATAAGGTTTATCTGATATTTCCAACAACAGTTAGACATTTGTTTATCGTTACTATGACAACAGCTACAATGGAAATAGATAGGAATCTAGCTTCCCGCCTCCAGCTAAGCCCGGAGTGTTTACAAACAATTAAAGGGTCTATAATTCCATACAAAACGGGCCAGTCTTCCCAAAATTCCCGGGCCGAAATTAGGTCGTTCACTTTCAGCGAGACCACATAAAGTTTAGCGCGTGTCTCTCCTGGACATAATCAGCTGATGTGAGTGAGCTGAAGCCGGGACAGTCTCCACGGCTTTGAACTTTTCTCTCACACAGACTCATGCACATGGACAGAGCCGTGGGAAGACATTTTAGACGGTGCTGAGGGACAAAATTTACCCCCAAAATTATTTCTGTGCATATTTCCTATTTATTAACTTTGCGTGTGGTTCACAAACTATCCACAGGGGGTGCTGCAGCTTGCACATGGAAACAATTACGCTCTAACCCCGGGACTGAAAGCTCGTTTACTTCAGACCCTGGATTGGACGTGTTGTACTTGTTGTGAGACGTTATTTCTCTGCTGTTAAAGGGGGGGTATTATGTAAAACTGACTTTTTCAAGCTTTATATCATGTTATTATGTCATTCCCTCATTAAACACATGCCTGGAGTGTTGCCTTGGCTCATTCACATATTTTTGAGTAATCAGTAAAACTTAGACGGCAGCCATTTTAGGTGTAGCTATGCCTCAGTCCTCCTAGGAACGCCCCCACCTCCTGGAGACGCCTCTGGACCTTTCGTCACCAGCCAAGCCACCAACCACTGCTCCTCAGCTCAGCAGAGCCCCTCCCCGCACAGTAGTGTTGTTTAGATGCCACAGCAGTGTGCTGAAGGGGCGTGTCGGAAAGCTTCTTAAAGAGACAGAGGCCTATTTCAAGACGTTCAGTACAGCCGTTTGAGAGAGCAATTTTATTCAAGGCAGTTATTTTAATTTACTGCATATACAGACCAACAGAAGGTTACGTCATCATTGTAGTCTGCTATAGACTGCTGCTATGTGATTGAAAAAAGCATAATACCCCCTCTTTAAAGTATGATACATCACACAACTAGTCGACCTAATTCCCTAACTGCTAAGCCTTTAAGTGTTTGTTTTTGTAACGCTATATAACAGCGATAGTACAGTCACTGTTTCTGTAGGGGCGCTAACGCGGAGTTGATGTTGTGAGCGTCCCTGACCCGAGTCGCCGTCGCTCGCCTTCGCTTCTGCAGCTTCGTAAAACTCGCTGAGAAACTCCCACATTCCCGACCGTGCAAAACAAAAACAACTCCAGTCGACCAGGCCTCGTAGAAAAATACTCCGAAACAAAATATTAATAATAATCCATGATAAAGCATCTTAAATTAAGCACTTTGTACATAAATACAGGTTTGATGCTACAACGGCTTCTTCAGGCTCTGCAACAAAACACGGCCACACGGCGAGAAACACTTCGCACGGATCGGGTTTAGTTTTGAAACATCTTAATCTCGTGTGTGGGGTTTGAACCGGCGAGCCTCTGGTTAATGAGGATCCTGCTTCTCGGCTCCGTGGGCGGCGGTTTGTTGCAGTGCAGGGACTTCGAGGCGCAGGCTTAACCTGGGCCCGTTTCATTGGAGTGAAGAGTGCAAACCCCTCCTTCATTTAGTTTCTCCCGTTTGTTCGTGTGTAATTACAGCTTAAGTAACACGTTTAACTGTTTGTTATAACACGGCAATAACACACGGCCTGGGGTTTGAGATGCTGCAAAAAGGGACAATGTTCAGAACGTGGATCCGCTTCGACGAGGTCACGAGTTACTCCCAGTTGAACCACCAGATTTAAAGGGAAATGTACACTTTTAATGTTTCCATTAGCATGAGCAGAAAAGGCTTTTTTTCAGACGATTGCTATTATTTTCTGGCTATGCTAGTGCCCCTGAGCTTAAGCTGTGAACACCAGCACTTCCTGTCCGTATTCATTTCCTATGGAGATTAGCTCAGACCCTCTCGAAAAAGGTGGACAGTGAGTTCCTGGTAGAGGATCACTTACTGCGTGTTAAAAACTTGATGTAGGATGTAAATAGTCCAGTGGAGGAGACGCCTGTGTTTATAAAGGTCAGATAGTTTGTCTTGAAGCTAAAGGCTAACGTGCAATAAAACAATAAAAATAATGAATACCTATATAACATTAAAACTAAAGGCAATAGTTTTGTTTTTATGCAGATTGGTAAACATTTGCGGCACTATTTCTATTTTTATAACGCATGAAATGAACGTTAGCCTTTAGCTTCAAGACAAACTCTCTCACAGTCTTTATAAACACAGGCGTCTCCTCCACTGAAATATTTACATCCTACAGGAAGTTGTAAGTCAACTACCAGGAACTCACTGTCCACTAACAGTGAATCATTAAAAAATAAGCTTATTCGAGCGGTTATGAGCTAATCTAACCTCTTAAACCCCGCCTTAACCAAGCACATTTTCTCCAGTTCGGCTTTACACAAATGAAAATCTTCTCGACTGGAGAAAACGGGCTCGGTTCAGGTGGGGGATAAGATGTTAATGGGAATCGCTAAGGACAGGAAGTGCTAGCGCTCACAACAGCACCATCTTATTCATTAGTTCTGCAGTTCAACTTGTATTTAATTATATTCTTGTAATGTTGCAAGTACCTGCTGAACTAATCAATGAGACGAGCTGTGTGCTTTTATTTTGAAACAGGAAGTCACTTCTTGGGCGGCGTTGTTATGATTTGAAGTTATGCACAGAGTCCATTATTTCGTGGCAAGTTCCTGTAAAGCTATAACCTCACATGAAAATAAAAATGTTATATTTCCAAATGATAATGTGTGGTTGAGTATCTTCACTTTTACTCCAGTAGGGAAACAAAGCACCGTATTTTCCGGACTATAAGTCGCACTTTTCTTCATAGTTTGGCGGGGGGGGGTCTTATACTCCGGAGCGACTAATATCAGATTTCTTTTTCCTTTTTTAAATTCAAATATATAATTACACGAGCCACTAGAGGCACTGCAGGCTGATCGAGCAGCAGAAAGAAAGTTTGGAGTGAGCGAGAAAACGGAGGTTATTCTTGTGAAGAAAACTAAACAAAGCTACTCATGGGCTAAAAGCTCGATGGCCACAGACAGAGGAACGAGTTCACAAATGAGAGCTTGGAAAACGTGCTGCCGGGAGAGGTTGTCAACGGTGCAGTTGCCACGGCGATGGTTCAGAAGTGACACGGAGGATGAAGATTCAATGGATTTAGTGATTTGGCGATGGTGAGTTTGGTTTGTTCTTTATGCTATAGTTATATGACCCGTTTATGTGACTTTAAGAAACCAGACGCCTATTTAGCTTAATGTAGCTAACAATCAATGTGTTACGTTAGCATACCGTACACCTATTCAGCCGGTTGTTTTTATTCATTAGGCAATGTTTGGCTGGTGCGTCTATACTCCGGAGCGATTTATAGTCCGGATATTACCGTACTCCAAGCGCACAGGTGTTGTAGTTTCACAGTCACCAGTAGAAGTGTGACAATATATCGATTTCCCGATATATCACGATATTTTGCGGGACGATACGATACTGATTTTATTCCGATATTGATACTTTTGATGACGTCATGTATATTAATGAACAATGTCATGCATATTAATGAGGCAGCAGTGCTCCACTGTTTTCACAGTCAATAGAGGCAAACAATGATTAAGAATTCAGTCAGACCAGCAGGGGGCAGCACTACAGTTTTAAGCACTTGGACCAAACACTGTCACACAAATACATTACTTGTAATGATAGTTTTTATAATTATTAATAAGATTAATCTGGGGTTGATTTATTCCTTTTTAAACAGGACTGTGGTTTCTTGTTTATTTAAATGTAAATGAAGTCACTGACAGATCTATGACCCATTTTCAGTGAGTAAGTCAGGGATCATTTATAAAAGTGGTACAAAGCACATGAAAAGAAATGTAAGTGATTAATAATATGTAGTATGTTCAAATAAAGGTTAAAAGTAGCATTTTTTTATTTTTATCATGATGTATCGTAGATTATTTTGTGCAATATATCGATCATCGCAGTATCGGCGTATCGTGAGATAATCGTTATCATGAGCCATGTATCTCGTATCGTATCGAATCGTGAGGTGCCCAGAGGTTCCCACCCCTAGCACACCGATTCAGCGAGTTGTTTTTTATTCATTAGGCAATGTTTGGCTGGTGCGTCTTATACGCACCAGCCAAACATTGGCTGGAAAATACGGTACTCCGAGCGCACAGGTGTTAGACAATTGTCGTCTGAAAAAAAGCCTTTTCTGCTCAAAGTGATGCGTATGAAAAGAAAAATATTTAGATTTTGTTTGTCCTGCGTAACGTTGCTAATGGGGAACATTAAGAAGTGTAAATTTCAGCTTTAAATCTGGTGATCTCATAATCTCACATGAAAATATCTTCACTTTCACTCCAGTAATGAAACCAAGTACATTGAGCAAAAGAAAATGTAAAAACACGGCCCAGACTTCGGAGCGTCAGAGAAACTCTCCTAAAAACTCTCCAGGCCTCATCAGTAAATAATCCTGAACCAAAACCTCTCGAGTTTTCAAACCGACGTCGACCTTTTTGCAGCGTGTGATCCGCGTTTCACAAACCCACAGACGTATAACTCTCCCGCAGAGTAACTCCACATCGTTGCATATTTTTACACCCAGTTCCTTCACATGCCATTTAAAAAAAGCTAAATGTTAAACACCGGGAACGACACAAACCCCCCACGGGAGTCGAAGCCAACGGTTTTCAGGATCAACCGGAGCGGCTTCATCTCCCGGAGGTGCTTCGTGTTTCTCCCGGCGCACGGAGGATGACGGCGATGATAATTGTTAAAACTATGAGGCTGCACATTTATAACAGTAACACGTTTCACCACGACTCACGACATTTAGACAATAAATAACGTCAGTGCCTGCGTTTGACGAACTCGGCTGCGAGAAGAACCACCTACAGGAGGAAGTTTTTGGGTTCAGAGCTCAATGAATCTGTCAGGAAGTAGATGGAAGTCTGCAGGAGATGTTGTTAAAGAGTGGGGCTGGGTACCGTTCCATCGAAAAAAAGAGGTTTAGGTTCTACTGGTATCGAAAAAATAAAGGTATTAAAGCAGAGCCGTGGGAAGACATTTTAGTTAGGGGGAGCTGAGGGACAGAATTTAACCCAAAACGCTTTTCTGTGCACATTTCCTATTCATTAATATTGCCTGCAGTTCGCAAACTATCCACCAGGGGTGCTGCAGCGCACTCAGCACCCTGGGTTCCCACGGCTTTGTATCAAAGCACCGAAAAGAAATATAGAATCTTTATATTCAAGCTTTGATGCTGTTGGTCATCGAAATTTAAAAAAAGAGGGGGAAAAAGGGAAAACACAAGTTGAAAAAAAAAAAATAAAAGAAAAATGGGAAAAGAAATTGAAAATTGGGGTAAATTCAAAAAATAAAATAAAATAAAAATTGAAAATTTTGGGGAAAATTTGAAAAAAAAAACAGAAAAAATTAGAAAGAAAGTGGGAAAAAATGGAAATGTAGGGAAAAATTTTGGGGGGAAATTTTAAAAAATTGGGGAAAAATATGTAAAGTGTTTTTTCTGCCCTTTTGCCGATGAAGGAAGTTCTTGGTTGTTTCACCTCAAATGATACAAATGCAAAAGAAATGAAATGGAAGGAAAAGGAATAAATTAACATTATTGTTCTGTTTTCTGGTTCTATGACAAATAATTTTGCACAGGTATCGAAAAAGTATCGTTTAGGTATCGGTATCGAGAAAAAAAAAAAAAAAAACGGTGCCCAGCCTAACACCCATTTTTTAAAATATATTTTGCCCCATTTTTTCTCATTTCCCCCATTTTTGCCCAATTTATTCCCCATTTTTGCCAATAAATTTTTTCCAAACAATTTCCCCCCCTCATTTTTCATTATTAATATTTTCCTTATTTCCTCGACATTGGGGATGTTGTAAACGTGCAGATCTTCCACACATGATCGTTCTGTTTTCTGGTTCTAGGTATATTTTAGTATCGGTATCGGGAAAAGTATCGTTCAGGGATCGATATCAAAAACCAAGTATCGTTAAAGTACCGGTGCCCAGCCCTAGTCTTTAGCCACGTGGATACAACCAGTATTAGTGAATGAATAAGCGTGGGAAGAGCAGGCAGCCATGTTGGAGTCACTTCCTGGATAAATCTCAGAGAATAAACATCGTACAGAGAGAGTTTGGGCTGTTTTACTCTGACTTTAGGGAGAAAACTCGTCTCTGATCCTGTTCCTCCTCCCGTAGGCGTTTCCTTTCATGGAGCTCGTGCTTCATCGCTAAGAAGATCCTATGTTAAAACGCAAAAACTTATTTACACCAAACTGTGGCACCGTTTCTCTCTGATCGGACAAAGTCTCTGACCACGGAGTTCTTAAAATCATAAAAACACATTTTAAAACGAGGAAAACAAAGCCCTAAAGCTGGAGAGTCCGAGCGGAGAGACGACGACAGAGGAGGAGAAGGTTCAGGCGCCGTAACGATGGCGGCGTGGAGCAGCAAAGGTCCAGTTTCGATTGAAAACAGTCACAGAATACTAGGGAAGACAACACTGATATTGTTGCTCAGGGCTGACGTATCGGTCACGGAAATCCACAACATGTCCACACAAAACCTGAACAATTCGATCTGAACTTAAAAATGTGGGCGGAAAAAAACATATTGACTTTTCCTTAAGCCTGAATGTTTTTAGCAAACTTCCTGTTACATACGTGGGGTAACGACGACTTCCTGTTCAATTCTTAACGTAATTTAAAGTAAAATAAGAATCAGAAACAGAAGAAACCTTAAATAAACGTCAAGCCGAGTGTGTTTTATATAAATTAGTTCAGAAGGTGGCGCTGTCTCCTGTTAAGTGTCTCTATTCCTGGATCCAATGGAAATTAAAGGCACGGTTTATTATGATCGAATTCCAGTTTGAATCAAAATGACTTTTAAGGCTTTCCTTTTGCCAGAATTCATTTAATGACTTTTAAAGTTCTGTTTTATGGTTTGTGATAGGGCTGTGCGATATGGACCAGAAGTCATATCCCAATATATTTAAGTTGAATATCGATATACGATATATATCCCCATATTTTTCCGCAAAGTGAGAGCGGTGAAATTAAATGTTAAGTCAAGTCAAAGCCAAATGTGACTGAGTAGTTTATTGAAAACTCACTATAAAAAGTAAGTCTTGGATAAAAAAAGCCTATAAAATAAAATAGGTCACTCTTTTTCTAAGGGCAGCATTTATATATAAAGAGATGACAAATAAAGTGCTCAGTTTAAGATAAACGTTTTTTAAAATCAGCTTGAGATTACCCGTTTTTTTTTGTTAACTTAAAGGCTTATCTGAATTTGAAATATCCCGATATATGCGATATGGTCTAATGCCATATCTCATTTAAAAATATATCGATATATCTTAAATATCGATATATCACCCAGCCCTAGTTCGAGACGACAAATACTTTTTAACCCCCACCTTAACCTAGCACATTTCTCCAGTTCAGTCTATCCAAATCTAAAAGCTTCTCTCCGCGCTGTCCTCACTATTTCCTTTTCTAGGAAGCTTTTAGATTTGGCGGTATCGACTTAAAGGTTTAGGAACTACTGGTATCGAAAAAATAAAAGCGTGGAAAGTATCGATGCTGTTGGTCCAGGGACAGCATTAAAGTGCATATGACAGGTTTTAATGCTCTTGAAAATATGACTTATTCAGATAGATTACATCAGTTGCATAATTATAATTTTTTCAGTGAAGCAGCAATTTTAATGAAATGTTGGGCAGAAAAGTTATTTTTATTGAATTTTGAAGCTGCTGACAGGAAGTGACATAAAAGGAGGAAACATTCCATAGCAGTTTGACTCATTCCTTTTCCATTGACTTAACATGGTTGTTACCTTCTTCGATGTCACTTCCTGTCGGTATGCGATAAGGAAGTGAAAATATAAACATCACAAAAATGGCCAAACCAAGAAAACTGGAACAATCTTTAGCAAAATCTGAAATATAATTTGTTAACTATGTATTAGCAAAAATTGTGTCTAATGTGTCATATGCACTTTAAAGGAAGTGACTTGGTTGTTTCAGCAAAAAAAATTCCACACTTTTTTTTCCTTTTCCCCATTTCCTCGCCAATCCCCCCAGTTTTTTCTCAATGTTTTTCTAATTTTTTCCACAATTTTCTTGACTTTGGAGATGACAAATAGTCTAGTATAGGTATCGGTAAAAGTATCGTTCCGGTATCGGTATCGAAAGTACTGTTGAGCGAGACACGGCTCACTCTATACGGGAATAAAACACAGGAAACAGTCGTTACCCTACAGGAAGTTAGCATCATGTTAGCATCATGTTCATGTTTCAAGTTAAATTCAATGCTTTTTAATGCCATTTCACTGTCTCAATACTATTTTATTATACTACTTTTCTAGTTTTCCTAATGTAGTTCACTGTGTGTTTTGAGTTAATATCGCGGTGTCGTTATCGCGGTGTTGTCGATACGCTGCAGCCCTAGTTCACGCCCCTTTAGCCTCGCTCCCTCCTCCGTCGTACGCTTAACCCTTAGGCCTTGTTATCCTTGTTTCTCCTTCTCCTCGCTCGCCGCCGCCGCTGCGTTCTGCTTCTTCCTGGCGCTCCTCTTCTTCTCGCGCTCCTGTCTCTCCTTCTCCTTCTTGGCGCGCTCCTTCTCCGCCTTCTCCCTGTCGCGCTTCTCCTTCAGCCGCCGCCTCTCGTCCTCCTTGTCCTTCCTCTTCTCCTCTTTGGACTTCTTGGCCGCCTTCTTGCCCCCGCCTCCTCCTCCTCCTCGGGCTGCGGGTTCTCCGGGGGTTTCCTGGCCTCGCAGGGCGGCAGGGGGGCGTTGTTGGCCGTGGGCGAGGGGATCTTCTGGGTGATCTGCTCGGAGACGATCTTGGGCGAGGGCGAGAGCCTGTTGGGCTGTGGTTGGGCCGTGCTTGCCGGGGTTTGGGAGCGTCCTGTTTCTGCGAGGACTCGTTGTGACTAACGGGCTCTGGGGAGGGATCGGCGGCTTGGTGGCCGCGGCAGGAGGAGACTGCGGCGGGGAGTCTGAGCGGGTCGGCCGGAGAACGAACTCTTTTTGGGCTGAGAGAAGAAGGGAGCCTTGGAGGAGAAGAAGAAACTTTAGTTAGACAGTCATGTTTACTTCTAGTCATATTTCTAACTAAACAGAGTCCTTCACAGTAGCTAAAAGTAGATTGTGACGTAACACATCAGGGTATAGAGCGGGCTACAAAGTGTGGCCCTCAGACTTCTTGTAGATTGGAACACATCCCCAGAGATAATACTTTTTACTGCAAGTTTCATTTTTCCACAAATAATTGTTGCCAACGTCAGACAAAACACCATGGAGGCTCTGGGGAAAGTTTTGATGCTTTTAGTTTTTAGACGGAGGCTGTTTCAGAGCAAACCGATTACAGGAGAAAGGAAACTGGCGTTTTATGAGAGCAGATAAATCCCACAGACCTGAAACTGATGTCGTTCGCCGTAACGTGCGCCGTGCGGTAAGAAATAGCTTTTCTCACTAAAGCGGAGTTCATGTAAACAAACCTGAGTGTCTGCGCTCGCATCACAAATGAATGAAAGGCTTATTGTCAACATTCAGTGTCATCATCTATCCTTCATTTCAAAGTCCGTAACAAAATAGTGAATTACTGACATTGCTGATCCTGTAATAAAATGACCTGACGTCCCGGGTTCTGATCCCGTGCGAATAGAAGCAACGCGCTGCTGTTGTTTGGACTCTACATTTCCAGACCGGCTGCAGGAGGAATTCTCTTTAGGGATGCAATGATCCGATACTGGTATCGGGTATCGGAGCCGATACTGTAAAAAATACGATATCAGGTATCGGCTACAAATATCTGATCTGATCCGATACGAGTTTTGTCACAGTTTTAAAAGCACAACTTTCACCGACTAAACCTCAGTGAATAAGGACATGCTGCATGTTGAAGCTAAAGACCTGGAGTTAGTTTTAACCTCCATAAACTTATTTTTGATCGACGTGAAAAATGCCGCGGCTAACAACAGCATGCTAAAGCTAGCGGGAGCATGCTAAAGCTAGCGGGAGCATGCTAAAGCTAGCGGGAGCATGCTAAGGCTCGGGAAATGTATTCCACAAGCTTTCTCCCTTGGCACAAAATGCAAATGTCAATTGCGAAATCCACCAAAACTCCCGACTCTGAAGTGGAGGGAAAAAACTTTACACAAAAAACTTTATCAAACAGATTAATCCGGACGGCACTGACATTCATGTCCATCCTATACAAATTCAGCAAAATCTACTACATCATAACATCGCCAAAACAAATTTAAAAGAATATTCTGTGAATATTTAAAACTACCTATAAATCCGAAAATGAAGGAAACTCACTTTAGAACCTTAAAAATATATATCCATCAGCTGAATTGTGAATAAACGTTTTCAAATTCCACTCAGTAATTGTGTATTTTGTGACGAGATACAGAGTCAACCGAACATATGTTTTTCTCCTGCATCTACAGTAACACCATGTGGTGTGATGTAACCGACTGGCTTGAGCCGAAGATTGAATATTTACCTGCCTTCTCAGTCAAAGACATACTATGTGGAAATTGTACAAAGACAAGATATTGAAATGCTCTTAAATTTATAATATTAACGGGTAAATTTTTCATCCACAAATGTAAATGGGTGAGGACCCGACCAACTTTTCATGCTTTTCTGAATGAGTTAAAATTACAAATCAAAACAATAGAACTGGTCAAATCTAAAGCTGCTACGAAATTATGTGAACAGATCATGGCTGTAGACTTAAAGGATCTGTATCATGCTATTTTAGCCATTCCAAAGTAAAGTATAGGCATATATATGATATATTGTACCTCTATCACTATGGAGTACTCATTTTGAGAGAAATATAAGTATTTTTGGGGGTATTTTCCCTACCCGGAAGACAAGACGCTTCGATTCAGTTAACTCCGCCCCTCTCTCCGCTCATTCCACATTTGCAGTATTATAAATATAAATATTGCTGCAAAAAGTGAAGTTACTTCACATAATGCAGTTATAAGGAGTTGACACGTGCAACACAGTTTCATAAATGGCTAACACACATGCTAACACACAGGCTAACACGCGTTTTGATTGACTCACCGCTCAGCATGGCCTCCCCATCGTCGGGTGTTTACGTTATGGCCCTCGTGTTGGTTATAAAGTTAATCCACTTTGATTCTGGCCAAGGTTTACCAAGCATCCATCAGGTTGGTTGATATAGTAGCTAGCTTAATCCCGGAAAGAAATTCCAACTTCTGGCGAGTGCACTCTTCTTTAGGAAGGTTGAAAAGTCCTGTTCCTCTCGTAGCCAAACGCGCATCCGTGACATTATCGGTAAGAAAAAAGAACAGGCGGTGTCCAGAGTAGGTTAGAAAGAGCTCAGTCTTCAAAAACAACACTTATGCTCAGATCCATGGCTCCTCCAGCCGTGGGTGCGCTTGATTAGCGTCGTGGGACAGCACAGACGCGTCGGAGAGTTGCTTTTTTTTTTTTTTTTTTTTTGAAAAAAAAAAAAAAAAAGTTTTATAAATACAAATCAGGCCGTAAGGCATTACATTACAGACGTAGAGCACTTCCGTTCCGCTGTGACGACACAACTGAACAGCTCAGTCGTTTACCAGGAGAGGTGGAGCAGCTGCTCAGAGAGCAGGATTCAGGAGGATTACTTAGAACTGCGTGAATGAAGCCAAAAACCGCTCTGGGGTGTTTTTGATAAGGAAATAGCATAACAACATGACTAAAACTCAAAAAAGTCGATTTTGCATGATATAGGACCTTTAACCTCTGAATAAGCCCCGAAAAAATGTTTTTGTTTGTTGTTGCTTTGTTTTATTTTTATTCTGTATTCTTTGTTTCTGTAATCCTTATTTGCTATATCACAAGTACCCGAAATGTACCATTTGTTTTATCTAATAATAATAATAAAAAAAAAAATAAAAAAAATAAAAGGCTCGGGAGCATGCTAAGGCTAACAACAGCATGCTAAAGCTAGCGGAGCATGCTAAAGCTAGCAGGAGCATGCTAAGGCTAACAACAGCATGCTAAAGCTAGCGGACCATGCTAAAGCTAGCGGACCATGCTAAAGCTAGCGGGAGCATGCTAAAGCTAGCGGGAGCATGCTAAAGCTTGTGGTACTAATCAAGGCTGGGTCAGAAATACCTAAAGTAGCCTCATAAAAATAAAATCAGACTTGCCGGAGTGTTTGAGTTTAGTTTATGAAATAACTGATCTAACATATTAGTTTGCACAAGTTGTAATGATCACATATTATTTCATGTGAGTTGTTTAAATTAATAGTCTGTCCCAAGTATAGTGTAGAAAAGTCCAGTGAAAGGTTTTTCATTAATAGATATAATTGATTATTGATCTGTAACATCCTGACTGTATTGATCTCACACTGGAGATAAGTAGAATCTTCACTTTTTCATTCAGAGAAAAGCCACTTTCTCTTGGTATCGGTTAATATCAATATCGGCAGATTCTCAAACAGTATCGGAGGCAAAGAGACAGGATCTCTGTCTGTAAACATTCACACAGAGGAATGAGGGAAATGTGTTTCAGTCTGAGCTGCAGCTGAACACGTTTAGTTATGTTGTGAAGACACTTGCCTTGGACCTGCGGAAGCCGGGCAGCGACAGCAGGCTGGAGGAGGCTCGGAGGGGCCCCGGGGGCGGGATGGAGCTGCCCAGGAAGGAGAAGGAGCCCCGGAGGCCAGCGAGGTGGCCCGGCGCTTGTGCTCGTAAATGTGACGGGTGCCATGGAGACGCCGCCCGGGCTGATGAGACAACTCGCCCCGAGACTCGCGCCACTTCCTCACCTGCACGCCGCACTCACGCTCGATCAGCGCCTCGGTGACGGGCAGAGTCACGATCTGAGGGCAGGAGAGACACGCAGCACAGGGAGGAGTCAGGTCTACAGCCTATTAGACAGCAGCACATCGGCTACATGGAATATCTACATTACAGAACACTCAACAATATATTATTCGGTTTTAAGACCTATAGTTTTCTCCCGGTTTAGTTCTTGTTTAATCCTGACAGTGGTAGAAGCCGTGAGAGAAAAGTATTTGAGCTCAGAGCTGCGTTAAACAAACAAACCACTGAATCAAAATGTGCGATATTACCATAAAAGCAGATCGTCTTTGAGATCAGATCACGATTTGATTTTATCATCATATTGCTCAATCCTAAAGTTTAGTCCCTTTGTCTGCACATCTGTGTGTATGTGTCCCGTCTTTAGCCGCTGCTGTCTGCTACAAAGGAAATGACCATATTTGGATTACAGCGTCATCTCGGTCACAGCCTTTCCTGCTACACGTGGATACCAAACATGTCAGTATTTGTGAATGAATAAGCGTGGGAAAGACCAGGGAGCCACACAGACATGTTGGAGAGAACCTTCTAAACTGTTCCACATTTTTCAAACTTTTGACATTTTTTCTAAATTTTACACTTTTTTATTACATTTTTTCTTTTTTCCCCCAAAAATTTCATAAACAAAAAAACAAAAAACTAATACATAAATAAAAGATAATAATAATTGCAATCTTTTTGGGGGAACATTTTCCAAAACGTTTCAAATGTTTTAAAGCTTCATAAAAAAATTCTTTTTTTTTTTATTTTCAAAATTTTCCCCAAAATTTTATTTAAAAAAATTAAGAAAATCTATTTTTATATAAAAAAAACTTTTTAACTCATTTTTTCATTTTCCAACTTTTTCCATTTTTTAAAAATGTTCCCAAATTTTCAAACTTTTTTAAAATGTTTAAAACTGACTCACATAGAGGACTCCACACGTGGATACCAAACATGTCAGTATTTGTGAATGAAGCAGCGTGGGAAAGACCAGGAGCCACACAGACATGTTGGAGAGAACCTTCTAAACTGTTCCACATTTTTCAAACTTTTGACATTTTTTCTAAAATTTTACACTTTTTTCAAACTTTTCTAAAATTTTAAAATTTGATTTTGTTTTATTTTTCAAATATTTCATAAACAAAAAAACAAAAAATACATAAAAGATAATAATAATTGCAGTCTTTTTGGGGGAACATTTTCCAAAACGTTTCAAATTTTTTAAAGCTTTATACAAAATTTCAATTTTCTTTTTTTAATTTTCAAAAATGTTTCAAAAAACTAATGTAATAAAAAAATTAAGAAAAATCTATTTTTGTTTCAGAATTTTCCAAAACTTAAAAAAAACTTTCATTTTCCAAACTTCTCCAAAATGTTTTCCAAACTTTCAAACTTTTTCAAAATGTTTAAAACTGACTTGCACAGAGGACTCCACACGTGGATACCAAACATGTCAGTATGTGACCAGGGAGCAACACAGACATGTTGGAGTCACTTCCTGGATAAACGTCAGAGAATAAACATCATAAAGACAGAGTTTGGGCTGTTTTTACTCTGACAGAGTTAAAGCTAAGACGTTAAAGAGAAAACTAGTGTTTTCACCTGCAGAGCCTCGCCTGAAGTATATGTACAGATACTCGAGTCTCATTGTAACACTATAACCAGCGCTGATCATGATACTTCTGCCTCTCTGGGCGTCCGTCACAGCTCTGTTTGTGACATTAGTGACGAGTGTGTTAGTGACGAGTGTGTTAGTGACGAGTGTGTTAGTGACGAGTGTGTCCTCCCAGTGTTTACCTCCTGCACCAGCACGTCCTCTCGGATCAGGTCTGGGGTGATGTTCCGGAGCCGCTCCATCGTCTCGTACATGCCCTGGACCTCCCGCAGTTTATCCACCGAACCCAACATCTGCTTCAGGAGGACGAGGCCCACGCGGAACACGATCTTCACTCCTGAGGGACGCAAAGGAGAATCGAGTCAGAGCTCACACTGGAGAAACAGAAACACGACAGGCGAATAGGGAGAAATATTTAATCTAGAGATATCAATTTGAAATGGAAAAACGGTGGCCTGTTCCTTTAACCTAGTGCATTTTCTCCAGTTCAGCTCTACCCAAATCTAAAAACGTCCTGCCTTTAGAGCTTACAGCCTATAGGCCAGAGTAATGCCTAATTTGAAAGCTAAGACCTACAAAACTGATCATGACTTTTTTGTTGTGTTTCTTTTGTCTCATGTTTGTAATTTTTGTGCTTCTTCATGCTTTGTTTCCTCGCATTTGACACTTTTTGTTGTATTTTCATCCTTGTTTTTTCAAGAAGCTTTTAGATTTGGGTAAAGCCAAACTGGAGAACATGTGCTCGGTTCAGGTGGGGGTTAAGAGGTTAAGGAAAAACTAGATCTCAACACTGAAAGGGGCTTATTGATTTAAAACATATTTAAAATGTCCATTATTTCACGAGTGGCAGCCAATAAACAGCCTTCTTCAGGCAGTCAGGATTAAAAAACAAACTATTATTTAGACACACACGTTATGTAAGGATTAAACAACTCGGAGCCTCGGATTATAACCGTCTAATGCACGGCTCAGAGTTGTTTAATCCGTTTATACCATGGTCCCACAAACGTAATATTTTATAACAAATGTTGTTTTCATTTACTAAACTCACTAAATATGCCAAACTACAGGACTATTTTATGTGGGGTTTTAAGCGGCCACTGTCTGAACGCTCGTCTCAGAGCGAGCCATTCTCTCCGTCAGGCTCAACGAAACAACAGAAGCACAGACTCACAACACAACAGGACTAACCTGCACTTTTCCGTGGAAGTAAACACCGATATGCAGCTCCTGGGCAGGAGTTATTTCACTTTTACGCTGTTTAACCTAAAGCTAGTTAGCTAGCAACATGTAGCTCAACGAGCTCAACTGAAACAGATGCAGTGGAGTCGCTTACACCTCGGCCCCACGAACTGAAACTTTTATGTGACTTTACTAATCCAGCCAAATATGCTTAAGAGCAGGGATCATTTTATATACGTCTGAAAATTATTGTGCCTTAACCGTTTTCAGTAGAAATGTAAAGCTCATATTTATTAACAGAAGCCTAACCTAGCTGCTTGCTCTCCTCTATTCCCCATTCATCAAGTTTTGTTTTGGCCAAAAACGTTGAAATTAACCACAAAATCCATCTCATTCCTTCATGTCAGTCACTTGTCTGATTCAGCTGTGTTATGCGTTGCTATGGCGATGCTGCAGAGGAGTGATATCCCAGTGATTTAACTACCGGACTACGTGTGCGGTTATACCAAATAATGCACGCCTGTTAGCACTCACCAGCCAATCAGAATCCAGTATTCACACAGACCATGGTATAATTAAAGTTAAACTACCTCAAATATCAAGTGTAAAGGGAATAAAGTAGTTGTAAAAGAGCTTTGAAATGCTGAAGTCTCTGCTGTTAAAGGTGAGACAGAGCAGTACCTTCACAGAAGAACATGTCCCAGACGCGCAGCACCGACGCCCAGGGCAGCGTCCGAGAGAAGATGCACATGAACCACTCCGTCATGTACAGGATGGGGTCGATCTTGAACTTCTTCAGGTGACGATACGCCATGGGCACGTGCGGCGCAGCAGCGAGAAGAAGATCTCCCCGTCCAACTGGATCGCCTCCTAAAGAGCCGCACACAAGAGTCACCTCAACGCAGGTGAACGCACCTCAGGACGCTCCTGTCCGTGTGTCCACCATAACCTTCACATGTAAACCAGACCATGACCAGTTAGAGCTGAACAAGAGATTCAGCTCTGACCATAAACAGCCATTTCTCTGTAGCCCCTCCGCTCTGATGCTCCTCGCCGAGCGCGGTCAGAAACTTCAGTCAGTAAAGATCTCACCGGCCTGGAGACTAGTTGGAGACTCAAGTATCTGCATGTCACAGAAACTTTTATTTTCATTTGACCTTTATTTAACCAGGAAAGTCCCACTTAGGCCTGGACGATATCTCGATATATTTTTAATGAGATATGGAAATAGACCATATCGCGTATATCGGGATATTTCAAATTCAGATAAGCTATTAAGTTAACAAAACAAACAGGTCATCTCAAGCTGATGTTTAAAAAAGTTTATCTTAAAGCAGAACTAAGTAACTCGTGCCCCTAGAGGCCATAAGCGCCACTGCAGGTGTCGTAGCATGTTTTTTTTACTCCGTGAGAGTAAATACTTCGCTGACAGAAAAGACAAAGAGGTGACACAATGGAGATCATTTTTTCACTCAAACTTGGCTGTAAATACTGTTTAAGTGGAGCTAGCCCACCATTAGCTTAGCCTGTTAGCTTCTTCTTCGTGATTCCATTAGTGTGTATGGTGACTCCGACGTGGAGACACCAGGGGGAGATGAAAGACCCCCAATCATCCCATTAACACTTGTATTACCCCCAGAGGGACTACGGAAAGGATTTATTAGGTACTTAATGCTTTAAACGGAGCACTTATTTTGTTATCTCTTTATATATAAATGCTGAACTCAGAAAAAGATTGACCTATTTTATTTTATAGGCTATTTTTATTTAAGATATATTTTTGTATTTAAACGTGCACCTTACGGAGCTTGTTATACAGTGTTTATGTTTACATTTTATAGTGAGGTGTCAATAAAACTACTATAATATCGAGATATATATCGTATATTGATATTCAACCTAAATATATCGGGATAAGACTTTTGGTCCATATCGCCCAGCCCTAGTTCCACTGAGATTAAGAATCTCTTAATCCCTGTGTCCCATACAAACTCCACAGAAAGGCCCCGTCCAGGTGGGAATCGAACCCGGGACCTTCTTGCTGTGAAGCACGAGCGCTAACCACTGCCTCACTGTGAGTTAGTGAGTATGCTAATGCTAACGGCAACTAATCATGAAAATACAGAACTGTTCTTCTCTATAAATGTCATTTCAAGTTGGGCCTGTCCTGAGCAGAAGGTCCACCAGCTGTTCCAGCCTCAGAATGGCAGATATAGGCTTATTTCTATTGAAGAGGCTCATATGAGGTGGACATTCTTCTACTTTGTGGCTCACAAACAGGCCTTAAGCTGAGAAAGTGCTGACATGTTATACATTTCCTGAATCCTCAGAGTCTAGAGAGTTTCCAATATCAAACATTAGTGTCTGTGATGTTCCTGGAAGAAACAGCGTTAAATGTCGTAAAACTGTTTTGTCGAAAATGGTGAAAAAACGTCCTCAGGTTTGAGTTAGAGGAGCGATGGTTACCACAGTAATAGTCACAGAGTAGTACATTTGGGCTCAAATGAAACATGACAATGTTTTCTTTAAAATGTCACCAAATACAATGGTGTAAATCATTTTCTAATGGGCTGTAAATGGCCTAAACCAAACTTTGGACCAGTGTCAAAAGCGACTTTTTCGACATGGGGGTGCACACACTAAAATGGCCACAATTTTTTTCCGCGATATTCCAGCAGAGCAGACCCTCCGATTATTGGTCCTTAGGGTTAAAGTTAACAGAAAAAACACAAATAAAAAGTATGGCAGACCATGTCAGGTTCAATCCATTTTAAAGAGCTTTTGAGACTTTGGCCCCCTGACTATCAAGGCTGGGACAGAAACTATGATGGAGTCAAGAAATTAAATTAAATGGTCCACAACTGGAGCGGAAAATATTTTACAAAATAACTGATCTAACATCATTTGTAATGATCAGATCATTTATGTGCGATGTAATATTAATGTAACTGTCATGAAGGTGGGGATATTTAGCTTAGAAAAGTCCAGCGATCCTTGTTTAATATTTTTACATTAGTTTAATAATTGATATAATTCTTAAATTATTTGTAATGTCTCGTTTTCAAGAAAAAATAAGACTGAGTGAAAAAATGTATGTTCCTCTTTTCTCAACCAGTACAGAGAAAGACACTTTTAAGAAAGGTCTTGGTATTGGTTAATGTCGTGTCCAGGCCGGTGAGACAGACCCTTTTAGAGCGATCAGTCCGACTCACCAGGCCGGCGCTGTAGTATCCAGGCAGGTACTTCTCACAGATCTGAACCAGGCACCAGAAGGCTTGCTGGGAAACAACAGAAGAAGCTGGTTACTCTCCACACGGCCTGAAACTGAATCTGCAGACTCACCTCTGCAGGCATGTGCATGAGCAGCACGGCGGCCACCGGCGCCTGGGCCTGGCAGTAGCCCTCGTCCGGGCGGTACACGGTGTAGGCTTTGAGGATCCGGTACAGGTCCTGCTGACTGAGACACCACAGAGCGGGTTTGGACAATACTCTGCCAAATCTCTACTAGATTTTAAACACCACAAAAGATAAAAAAATCAAAAGAAATTCAAAAGAAAACTGGACACAACGGAAAACTTTAAGCTAATGAGAAAACTGCAACTGAATGTGATTTATACTCAATCTTTTGTATTTTGATGAACCCACACAGTCGAGCAATGTCATTATTTCTGATGAAAATACAACGTAATGGAGCGTAACGTGCAGTGATGGTGTTTTGTCTTTGGTTTTACCCGTGTCCTCCTCGAGCGGCGAACATCTCGTGGAAGGGAACTGTCTGTGCAGGTCTTTCTCGATGATGTCCAGCCACTTGGCCTCTCCCTGCTCCCGCTCCAGCTCCTACAGGAGAGAACAGAGTCAGGGCAGACCAGAGACAACAGGAGTTTAAGCCCGACTCTGAGCCGTAGACGATTCACAAGATGGACGGACATTTCCGTCATAGAAGCTAGTAGTCCTAGCATTTCTAGGACTACATTTCATCCTGGAAGAGGGAATAGCGCTGTATTTGGATTTGTGAGTGCTAGGAACACGGTAGCATTTCTCAAGCTCATAAAATTAATTTGGGTCGCTCGTAGAATGACAGGGTCTTTTCTTTATGCCTTATTGCCACATGCGGCTGTTATCGGCCTCTGAGCCTGAATGTGCATCTTCAAAACTACATTGTAAAACATGCAGAACTGGGATTAATTCTGTCGGCAGCGCGGCGGGACAAGATGCGTTTTCGCACACAGGGGGAAAAGGCCGGTGTTTCCAACAGACTCCAGACTCAGTCATTGAAGGGATTTTTCAACATCCAATTCCTGCCTGATTTATTGAGCTTTGGACCAATAAAAGAAGACATTTAAAGTTTCAAATTGCTATCTCTAAATGTAATTCTTTTTCCCTGTTCACCTGCAGCGTCTCGCCTTAAAAGCTCTAAAGGTTTCGAGACAGAAACATAAACTGCTAAAACAAATAAAGCTCAAGTATTCCTGCTTCCTGCCCTCTGACCCAGTGCAGTTGTAGCAGTAGCAGAAGTAGCAGTATTAGCAGAAGTAGCAGTATTAGCAGAAGTAGCAGAAGTAGCAGTATTAGCAGAAGTAGCAGTAGTAGCAGTATTAGCAGAAGTAGCAGTAGTAGCAGTATTAGCAGTAGTAGCAGTATTAGCAGAAGTAGCAGTATTAGCAGTAGTAGCAGTATTAGCAGAAGTAGCAGTATTAGCAGTATTAGCAGTATTAGCTGTAGCAGTAGTAGCAGAAGTAGCAGTAGTAGCAGTAGTAGCAGTAGTAGCAGTAGCAGTAGTAGCAGAAGTAGCAGTAGTAGCAGTAGTAGCAGTAGCAGAAGTAGCAGTAGTAGCAGAAGTAGCAGAAGTAGCAGTAGTAGCAGTAGCAGTAGTAGCAGAAGTAGCAGAAGTAGCAGTAGTAGCAGTAGTAGCAGTAGCAGTAGTAGCAGTAGTAGCAGTAGTAGCAGTAGTAGCAGAAGTAGCAGTAGTAGCAGAAGTAGCAGAAGTAGCAGTAGTAGCAGTAGCAGAAGTAGCAGTAGCAGTAGTAGTAGCAGAAGTAGTAGCAGTAGTTTTACCTCAAACTTCCCGGGGTTGGCCTGCAGCAGGTCGTGGCTGTTGGAAAGCAGCTGCCAGGCTCTGGCTCTGAGAGACGACGGGACGCCCTTCCTGCAGCGCAACTTCACCTGAAACAACAGGCAGCAGAAAGGCAAATGTAATGCTTTTAATGCCATTTGAAGACCCAGATACTATATTCTAATGCTACAAATGTAAAATCGGTGTTTATTTCATTTGTAAACATGCCATCAAACAGATGAGTATGGGGGAATTTCAATATTCAATTAAAACATTATTTTCTTTCCAAATCGTCCAGCCCTAAGCGAGCGGATAAACGTTTTAAGCGGATTAATGACATTTGGTGTTTCCATCCCTCGTTACTCGTGACAAAACTTCAAAATGTGCATTAAAATCCAGTGAAGTAAACGTAGTGTTGTCAGATGGTGAGAAGTGCGGATAAAGCCAAAACTTGTGAGTGAATCGGTTTCTCGTATTTCAGCAGAAACAGAGTCCAGCTGCAGCTGTGAGGAAGTGATTCACCTTCGAGTCACTTTCTATAAATAAAAACCGGTCCAGACAAAGAGTGGAAACGCTGCAAAAACACGGGCTCCAGACTCACACGGGTCTGTAAACACGGGCTCCAGACTCACACGGGTCTGAAAACACAGGCTCCAGACTCACACGGGTCTGAAACACGGGCTCCAGACTCACACGGGTCTGAAAACACGGGCTCCAGACTCACACGGGTCTGAAAACACGGGCTCCAGACTCACATACAGTGAGGAAAATAAGTATTTGAACACCCTGCTATTTTGCAAGTTCTCCCACTTAGAAATCATGGAGGGGTCTGAAATTGTCATCGTAGGTGCATGTCCACTGTGAGAGACATAATCTAAAAAAAAAAATCCAGAAATCACAATGTATGATTTTTTAACTATTTATTTGTATGATACAGCTGCAAATAAGTATTTGAACACCTGAGAAATCAATGTTAATATTTGGTACAGTAGCCTTTGTTTGCAATTACAGAGGTCAAACGTTTCCTGTAGTTTTTCACCAGGTTTGCACACACTGCAGGAGGGATTTTGGCCCACTCCTCCACACAGATCTTCTCTAGATCAGTCAGGTTTCTGGGCTGTCGCTGAGAAACACGGAGTTTGAGCTCCCTCCAAAGATTCTCTATTGGGTTTAGGTCTGGAGACTGGCTAGGCCACGCCAGAACCTTGATATGCTTCTTACAGAGCCACTCCTTGGTTATCCTGGCTGTGTGCTTCGGGTCATTGTCATGTTGGAAGACCCAGCCTCGACCCATCTTCAATGCTCTAACTGAGGGAAGGAGGTTGTTCCCCAAAATCTCGCAATACATGGCCCCGGTCATCCTCTCCTTAATACAGTGCAGTCGCCCTGTCCCATGTGCAGAAAAACACCCCCAAAGCATGATGCTACCACCCCCATGCTTCACAGTAGGGATGGTGTTCTTGGGATGGTACTCATCATTCTTCTTCCTCCAAACACGTTTAGTGGAATTATGACCAAAACGTTCCATTTTGGTCTCATCTGACCACATGACTTTCTCCCATGACTCCTCTGGATCATCCAAATGGTCATTGGCAAACTTAAGACGGGCCTTGACATGTGCTGGTTTAAGCAGGGGAACCTTCCGTGCCATGCATGATTTTAAACCATGACGTCTTAGTGTATTACCAACAGTAACCTTGGAAACGGTGGTCCCAGCTCTTTTCAGGTCATTGACCAGCTCCCCCCGTGTAGTTCTGGGCTGATTTCTCACCTTTCTTAGGATCATTGAGACCCCACGAGGTGAGATCTTGCATGGAGCCCCAGTCCGAGGGAGATTGACAGTCATGTTTAGCTTCTTCCATTTTCTAATGATTGCTCCAACAGTGGACCTTTTTTCACCAAGCTGCTTGGCAATTTCCCCGTAGCCCTTTCCAACCTTGTGGAGGTGTACAATTTTGTCTCTAGTGTCTTTGGACAGCTCTTTGGTCTTGGCCATGTTAGTAGTTGGATTCTTACTGATTGTATGGGGTGGACAGGTGTCTTTATGCAGCTAAAGACCTCAAACAGGTGCATCTAAATGTAGGATAATAAATGGAGTGGAGGTGGACATTTTAAAGGCAGACTAACAGGTCTTTGAGGGTCAGAATTCTAGCTGATAGACAGGTGTTCAAATACTTATTTGCAGCTGTATCATACAAATAAATAGTTAAAAAATCATACATTGCGATTTCTGGATTTTTTTTTTTAGATTATGTCTCTCACAGTGGACATGCACCTACGATGACAATTTCAGACCCCTCCATGATTTCTAAGTAGGAGAACTTGCAAAATAGCAGGGTGTTCAAATACTTATTTTCCTCACTGTAGGTCTGTAAACACGGGCTCCAGACTCACACGGGTCTGTAAACACGGGCTCCAGACTCACACGGTCTGTAAACACGGCTCCAGACTCACACGGGTCTGAAACACGGGCTCCAGACTCACACGGGTCTGTAAACACGGGCTCCAGACTCACACGGGTCTGAAAACACGGGCTCCAGACTCACACGGGTCTGTAAACACGGGCTCCAGACTCACACGGGTCTGAAACACGGGCTCCAGACTCACACGGGTCTGTAAACACGGCTCCAGACTCACACGGGTCTGTAAACACGGCTCCAGACTCACACGGGTCTGAAACACGAGCTCCAGACTCACACGGGTCTGTAAAACACGAGCAATCCAGACTCACACAGGTCTGAAAACGGCTCCAGACTCACACGGCGAACACGCTCCAGACTCACACGGTCTGAAACACGAGCTCCAGACTCACACGGGTCTGTAAACACGGGCTCCAGACTCACACGGGTCTGTAAACACGGGCTCCAGACTCACGGCTGAAAAAACACAGGGTAAACGGCAGCTCACACGGGTCTGAAAACACGGGCTCCAGACTCACACGGGTCTGTAAACACGGCTCCAGACTCACACGGGTCTGTAAACACGGGCTCCAGACTCACACGGGTCTGTAAACACGGGCTCCAGACTCACACGGGTCTGTAAACACGGCTCCAGACTCACACGGGTCTGAAACACGGCTCCAGACTCACACGGGTCTGTAAACACGGGCTCCAGACTCCACACGGGTCTGTAAACACAGGGCTCCAGACTCACACGGGTCTGTAAACACGGGCTCCAGACTCACACGGGTCTGTAAACACGGCTCCAGACTCACACGGGTCTGTAAACACAGGCTCCAGACTCACACGGGTCTGTAAACACAGGCTCCAGACTCACACGGGTCTGTAAACACAGGCTCCAGACTCACACGGGTCTGTAAACACAGCTCCAGACTCACACGGGTCTGTAACACAGGCTCCAGACTCACACGGGTCTGTAAACACGGGCTCCAGACTCACACGGGTCTGTAAACACGGCTCCAGACTCACACGGGTCTGTAAACACAGGCTCCAGACTCACACGGGTCTGTAAACACAGGCTCCAGACTCACACGGGTCTGTAAACACAGGCTCCAGACTCACACGGGTCTGTAAACACGGGCTCCAGACTCACACGGGTCTGTAAACACGGGCTCCAGACTCACCCTAACACCTCCACCACGGGTCTGAAACACGGCTCCAGACTCACACGGGTCTGTAAACACAGGGCTCCAGACTCACACGGGTCTGTAAACACGGGCTCCAGACTCACACGGGTCTGTAAACACGGGCTCCAGACTCACACGGGTCTGTAAACACGGCTCCAGACTCACACGGGTCTGTAACACGGGCTCCAGACTCACACGGTCTGTAAACACGGGCTCCAGACTCACACGGGTCTGTAAACACGGGCTCCAGACTCACACGGGTCTGTAAACACGGGCTCCAGACTCACACGGGTCTGTAAACACGGCTCCAGACTCACACGGGTCTGTAAACACGGGCTCCAGACTCACACGGGTCTGTAAACACGGGCTCCAGACTCACACGGGTCTGTAAACACGGGCTCCAGACTCACACGGGTCTGTAAACACGGGCTCCAGACTCACACGGGTCTGTAAACACGGGCTCCAGACTCACACGGGTCTGTAAACACGGGCTCCAGACTCACACGGGTCTGTAAAACACGGCTCCAGACTCACACGGGTCTGTAAACACGGGCTCCAGACTCACACGGGTCTGTAAACACGGGCTCCAGACTCACACGGGTCTGTAAACACGGCTCCAGACTCACACGGGTCTGTAAACACGGGCTCCAGACTCACACGGGTCTGTAAACACGGGCTCCAGACTCACACGGGTCTGAAACACGGGCTCCAGACTCACACGGGTCTGTAAACACGGGCTCCAGACTCACACGGGTCTGTAAACACGGGCTCCAGACTCACACGGGTCTGTAAACACGGGCTCCAGACTCACACGGGTCTGAAAACACGGGCTCCAGACTCACAAGGTCTGAAACACGGGCTCCAGACTCACACGGGTCTGTAAACACGGCTCCAGACTCACACGGGTCTGAAAACACGGGCTCCAGACTCACACGGGTCTGTAACACGGGCTCCAGACTCACACGGGTCTGAAAACGGGTCCAGACTCACACGGGTCTGTAAACACGGGCTCCAGACTCACACGGGTCTGAAAACACGGGCTCCAGACTCCACGGGTCTGTAAACACGGGCTCCAGACTCTCACGGGTCTGTAAACACGGGCTCCAGACTCACACGGGTCTGAAACACGGGCTCCAGACTCACACGGGTCTGTAAACACGGGCTCCAGACTCACACGGGTCTGAAAACACGGGCTCCAGACTCACACGGGTCTGTAAACACGGGCTCCAGACTCACACGGTCTGAAAACACGGCTCCAGACTCACACGGGTCTGAAAACACGGGCTCCAGACTCTCACGGGTCTGTAAACACGAGCTCCAGACTCACACGGGTCTGTAAACACGGACTCCAGACTCACACGGGTCTGAAAACACGGGCTCCAGACTCACACGGGTCTGTAAACACGGGCTCCAGACTCACACGGGTCTGAAACACGGGCTCCAGACTCACACGGGTCTGTAAACACGGGCTCCAGACTCACACGGGTCTGTAAACACGAGCTCCAGACTCACACGGGTCTGTAAACACGGACTCCAGACTCACACGGGTCTGTAAACACGGGCTCCAGACTCACATAGGTCTGAAAACACAGGCTCCAGACTCACACAGGTCTGAAAACACGGGCTCCAGACTCACACGGGTCTGAAAACACGGGCTCCAGACTCTCACGGGTCTGTAAACACGGGCTCCAGACTCACACGGGTCTGAAAACACGGGCTCCAGACTCACACGGGTCTGTAAACACGGGCTCCAGACTCACACGGGTCTGTAAACACGAGCTCCAGACTCACACGGGTCTGTAAACACGGACTCCAGACTCACACGGGTCTGTAAACACGGGCTCCAGACTCACATAGGTCTGAAAACACAGGCTCCAGACTCACACAGGTCTGTAAACACGGGCTCCAGACGCTCCAGGTGCTTACCTTCTGAAAGCGGTGCTTGACCCATTTGTCCCAGTGATTGAACATGTCCAGCCACTTCATCTCGCGCTGCCGGGAAACCTCCACTCGCATATCCTTCTCCCTGGAACCACAGATCAAGAACATGAGGAACATGAGGACATGAGGAACATGAGGAACATGAGGGACATGAGGGACATCACTACTTCTTTAGTGCTTCAGGAGAAAGGAGGTCCACTGATACACAGTCTGATTAACTGCAGTGGACACGGTACCATTTTTTGTCTTAAAACATTTCTAAATCTCACATTGAAGACGTGGGATTGTAAAATCGTCTCGTCTTCTCTGTGCGATGGTTCTACAGTAAGAGGGAATTGTAGCTACGACCAAAGATTGTCATAGCGACTTTCAGGCGTGTGTTTATCTGCAGGAACCCCAAAGTCAAATTTAATATCTTTGTAAGACTTTTTTCAGGCCTCTTTTAAAGGAACAGGCCAGTGTTTCTACATACGGAGATATGTTCTTACCTGAGCTTAGACGAGTTGATGCGTACCTGTCTGGTCTTTGTGCGTGCGCTCAGTCACGCAAAACAAAGATGTTGTTAGTATTTGGCCTCTCCCAGCATATTCCTATAGCTCTAAACAGAGGTGAAGTCGGAAGCTACCAAGCTCTTCCACGGGCACAAAGACCAGACAGCAACTCGTCTAAGCTCAGGTAAGAACAGATCTCAGTCTGGAAAAACACTGGCCTGTTCCTTTAAAAACTTTAAGGCCTCACGGCATCTTCGAGCGGCTTCGACAAAGGTTTAAATTTCTTCAACTTCTAGCCAGGCCCAGGAACCGGCAAACTTACACTTTCCCTATTTTGACCGACTTGTTTCATGGTAGTTCCATGTTGGTCAGCAGACACTGAGGAGAAGCTTTAGGCTACATCACACCGCACACGGCAAAAGGTAATATACAGGACAAAAAGTAACAAATAACATTTATATAATTTCACAATCAATTTTATGGATGAAAGTAAAAAGTCAATGTAAAAACAAAGATTAATACCTCAGAGAATCACTTTAAGACTTTTTAAGAGCCGGCGGATACCCTGATGTGAGAATAGCTGTGAGCCTGCTGGTGTTCAGAGATCATCGCTGCAGTGAAGAGGCTCACTCTGAGACCAGTATATCAGTCAGTCGTAGCTCGTCTTTGGGCGTACGACGGTTCTATATTTAATCTTTGTCCTGGTCTTACTGAACGGTGATTTTGAGCTCCGACTAAAGATTCACCCCACGACGAATGATCGTTCTCAGACAAAATCATGCAGTGAACACCAGCTTTACACACTGAAAAAAGAGCTTTTATGGAGATAAGCCAATTAACTCAATCACTATCGACGTAGAATCTCAACTTACAGGAAAGGAGATAAAAAAACAGATATTACAAGTATTTAATCGTCCCCAGCAAATTTAACACTGAATTAAACCCATTAAAGTGCATATGACTTAAGGTTGGGCCATATATATCGTGATAGAGATTATAGGCCATATCGCCCTGCCCTAATATGACTCATTAGACACAATCTTTGCTAAAACACAGATATTTAAGATTCTGCTAAAGATTATTCCCAGTTTTCTTTAGTTTGACCATTTTTGTGATGTTTATGTTTTCACTTCCTTATTGGACACCGACAGGAAGTGACATCGAAGAAGGTGAACAATTTTAAACTGTTGCGGTGCAACCATGTTAAGGCAATGGGAAATGAATGAGTCAAACTGCTATGGAATGTTTCCTTCTTCTATGTCACTTCCTGTCAGCAGCTTAAACATTCAAATAAAAATAACTTTTCTGCCCAACATTTCTTCATTAAAATTGCTGCTTCACTGAAAAAATTATAATTAGGCAACTGATGTAATCCATCTAAATAAGTCATATTTCAAGAGCATTAAAATCTGTCATATGCACTTTAACCCTCGCCTTAACCGAGGACATTTTCTCCATGTTCAGTTTTACCCAAATCTAAAAGCTTCTGGAGAGTTCACAGCCTATGGCCCTACACGCCTGATTTTAAAGCGAATACCACATTGTTACTAGGGCTGCAACGAACGATTATTTTGGTAATCGATGAATCTACCGATTATCTTTATGATTAATCGCTTGGCTGTGAAAGGTGCATGGAAATAGTATTTTTTAACATTTTTCTACCACATAACGCTAAAGTGGCATCGCTTGAGGACGTGTTGATGGAGTAAACTTAAAGCGAATGTTTGTAGGAGACTCTTTGTGCCATTTCTGATTTGTGATTGGATGAGACACAGACGAATATTTATGAAATTTTCAATGTAAAAAAAAAAAAAAGACCCTAACTTTAAAAACAAAGTAGGTTTTCATCAAAAATACATAATTGTCACGTCATTTTTGCTCAATCTGAGTTTACTAGAAAATGATTAATCTATTACTAAAATAGTTTGATTAGTTAGAGGTGTGAGAGGAGCTGTATGAATAAAGTTTCTTCTTCTTAGTTGTTACTGTGTCGTCACGTTCTTGCACCCTGAACTGCAGAACAAAATAAAGGCTGTGTCCGAATGTCCACCCTAGTCCCTAACCCCTCATTCACTACATAGTCCCGCACTGTAGTCACTGATTCTGTTGGCGATTCGAACAGGAGCCACTACTTTCTCCGAGCTGCGTGACGTTTATTTTTTCCACTGCGCTGCGGCGTGCAGATTATTATTATTATTTAATCAGAATTGATTTATTGTTACAAACATTTATTTTATGAAACAGCACAACAGTTCTGGCACTTTTACAGGCGTTTTATTTTACTTTCAAAATTAAAACTATCATCACAGAAAAAAATAAATAAATAAAAAAAAATCACTCCAAGACGTGCAGAAAGTAGGTCAGAGCCCGGTGTCCGAAGCTCCAGCAGAATGAGTGACTACATCTGCTAAACGTCACTAAACTCCGGGAAAAATGTATTCGTGCGATAAAGACCAAACTCATGAGACAGGGGAATATTTATGGATAAATACGAGTCAGATACGTTTTATTTCACATGGATTTTACATGAATGAAGCCTTTTTGTCCGAGAGAGGAAGCTATCGGTCATTTAACAGCTCGAGCTAAAGATTAGCAGCTAACGTTAGCATTTTTCACCGTAACCGTTTATATATAAAAGTTGTTTATTCATGATAAATACACAACACACGACTGAAACAGCTGATTTCATTCAGTCATGTTTAGTTCAAAGACCTGTCGCTGTCGGCCGCTCTTCTCCAACTCTCGCAATGCATTGTGGTCTATATTGACCCGTTTAGTGAACACCACTGCTCACTACTTTTCAGAATGCATTGTGGGATATTTTGAGTGCACGACTTTTTTCTCTCTGGACATTCGGACACCCCTACAAAATGGCGTGACCACTATATAGTCAGTATATAGGGAATAGTGTGGACATTCGGACACAGCCGAAGTCACTTTTGCCTTGTAGCCATGGAAACGTTTCGTAACTGACGACAGTTCCACCGCGACAAGGTAAAAGTGACTTCATTTTGTTCTGCAGCTCAGGGTGAAAGACCAAGAAGATCTTGCGTCTTGTGAAGTATGAATGAGCCTTCAGACTTGTGAAGAGTTAAAGGGGGGTATTATGTAAAATGGACTTTTTCAAGCTTTATATCATGTTATTATGTCATTCCCTCATTAAACACATGCCTGGAGTGTTGCCTTGGCTCATTCACATATTTATGAGTAATCAGTAAAAACTTAGACGGCAGCCATTTTAGGTGTAGCTATGCCTCAGTCCTCCTAGGAACGCCCCCACCTCCTGGAGACGCCTCTGGACCTTTCGTCACCAGCCAAGCCAGCAGTGTGCTGAAGGGGCGTGTCGGAAAGCTTCTTAAAGAGACAGAGGCCTATTTCAAGACGTTCAGTACAGCCATTTTGAGAGAGCAATTTTATTCAAGGCAGTTATTTTAATTTACTGCATATACAGACCAACAGAAGGTTACGTCATCATTGTAGTATGCTATAGACTGGTGCTGTGTGATTGAAAAAAGCATAATACCCCCTCTTTAAACCCTATCCCAGTTACTAAGGCGTGTGATAAAGTGCTTGCATTTACTGTTCCTTAATCCCATTTCCTCGTGAGTGGAGATGTTCCTTGTGATAGTTTGACTGAGTGATTTAGCTGAACATCGTTAAAAGCCACGAATCAATAACCAGTAAATTATTCAACAGTTGGGGGTCGTTAGCTCCGTGTGGTTTACAGCAGGAACAGATTAATGAGAACAGCCCGCGATGTCCTCTGCAGATAAACACGAGTCCCTCCGTCGGCTCGTAGAGTGTCTGAAAGCTGCTCACGCTGTCATTTAGAGCTCTTTGTTTCACACGTTTCACTGCGTTTGCCTATAAATAGTAAGCTTTGTTTTTGTCTCTGCTGCTTCATCTGTCAGCGTCAGAGTCGTTCACGTCTAAAAATAGAGATGCGTAAAAAGTTCAGCCGATACGACACTTTACACGTGAGAACTATTTTTACATCTTTGTCAGTCTTTGTAGCATCTCAAAGCACAGCGAGACTTCATGACGACGACTTACGACTTTCAGCGAGAAAATTAGAATCAGATCTGTAAAATCTGTGTGTATAAACCTTACAAATGTAGTGTGTGGAGTCTGTCTTTAGCCGCTGCTGTCTCCCACAAAGGAAATGACCATATTTGGATTACAGCGTCATCTCAATCACAGCCTTTCCTGCTACACGTGGATACCAAACTTGTCAGTATTTGTGAATGAATAAGCGTGGGAAAGACCAGGAAGCCACACAGACATGTTGGAGTCACTTCCTGGATAAATCTCCGGTTCAAAGCCACAAAATGTCAGAGAATGAACATAGGAAAAGGAGAGTTTGGGCTGTTTTCACCTAATGCTTTGCTTAAAGGGAATTTTCAGGATTTTTGACATTGGGCCTTATTTCCTAGTTATCCAGAGTGTTGTTGATGTCTGGAGATATTTTTTTCTTAAATTCATGCAGTTCTTATATTTGAAGAGTCTAGTGGCGCTAGGCTAGGGCAAGGCTAGTGCATGTCTATGGTAACAGTTAGCCTGCATTAAACACAGTCTGACCCACTCCACAGTGCACCTGAGGTAAATCACTGATAACACCAGACTAACCATATAAATGTCTGTTTGAAATATAACCATTTTGCATTTAAAAGAACTTATATTTGAGCAGCATCAGCTTCCTGGTTGTAGCTACGCAGCGGCGGAGTGATCTGCTCGGTTACCGGATCTACAGTCGTTTGTTTACCTGCGGCCGCATTACTACACGTGGAATTCACAAAGGAGTTTTCTACAAATCAGACATGGCAACGTTTGGAGGTTATTAATGCAGGCTACTAGTTACCATAGACATGCACTAGCCTAGCACCACTGAGCTCTTCAAATATAAGGAGTGCATGAAATAAAATATATATCTCCAGAAATCAACAACACTGTCAGAAATCCTGTAATATCCCTTTAAACCCTCTGTATAAGAGAAGATGATCTGTGTCTGCACACATGAACTACATACCGTTAATTAGGGCTGGGTACCGTTACAGTTTTCAACACCGATACCTGAATGCTACTCTGTTCGATACCAATTAGGGCTGAAAGATATATCGTTATCGTATCGATATCGAGATATGAACATTCAAAACATTAAAATCGAAAAAGCAAGATATAAACGATATAGATTTTCATGAATAAAACTGCACTCTTTTGTATTATGTTTTTATGCTTGGTTTTCACCCATAGTTATATCGTATCGATATCGAGATGTCTGGCATGAATATCGAAATATGAAATTTTGTCCATATCGTTTGATACTAAATATTTGTTATATTGAACCATAAATAGGTAAATCATGTTAATGTATTAATTTTCCTTCCATTTAATTTCTTTTACATTTGTATAATTTATTTGAGCTGAAACTTCCATTAAAGTGCATATGACAGGTTTTAATGCTCTTGAAAATATGACTTATTTAGATGGATTACATCAGTTGCATAATTATCATTTTTTTCAGTGAAGCAGCAATTTTAATGAAGAAATGTTGGGCAGAAAAGTTATTTTTATTTGAATTTTTAAGCTGCTGACAGGAAGTGACATAAAAGAAGGAAACATTCCATAGCAGTTTGACTCATTCATTTCCCATTGCCTTAACATGGTTGCACGGCAACAGTTTAAAATTGTTTACCTTCTTCTATGTCACTTCCTGTCGGTGTCCAATAAGGAAGTGAAAACATAAACATCACAAAAATGGTCAAACTAAAGAAAACTGGGAATAATCTTTAGCAAAATCTTAAATATAATCGTGTTAACTGTGTTTTAGCAAAAATTGTGTCTAATGTGTCAGATGCACTTTAACGACAAACGGACAGAAAAAAACACTTTCTAATTTGTTCCTAATTTTCTAAAATGTTTCAGGTTTTTCCCCAAAAATTTCTCCAAATTTTTTTTGTCCCTAAATGTTTCTACTTTTCAAAAAATGTTCAACTTTCCCCTAAATGTTTCCCCAATTGTTTTACTTTTTCCCCACATTGTTTCCGATCCCAGTATTGCCTAAACAGTTTTTCTATCCCACACTGGTTAACAGTACCGAGCCGTGAATAAACACTTCCTGTCCCGCCTCTTACCCGATGTCGCTGTACTGACTGCCTCCCAGGAAGCCGTACTTGTCGGTGCGTCTCACCGCGAGGCCGTTGACCTCCGAGTCCGAGCCCAGGGAGCTGCCGTCGTCGCCCAGGCCCGACAGGGACTCCAGCGTGCCCGACATGAGGCTGGCGCTCTCCAGGTAGCTGAGCGTGTCCGGCGCCGGGTGCGTCCGGCCCAGAGGGGGCGCCGTCGGGGTCCAGTCGGCTCCTGCGGGTTCGTTTATGAGCGGGAGGCTGGGGCCGGGGCTGTCGTCCGCGCCTCCCGCCTGCTTCGACGGACAGGGGGGAGGTCTGGCACGGGGGCGACTTCTGGAGTTACTTCTGGAGTCCATTTTTGAGAATCTTCTTCCGTTAACCTTTGTGTGACTTCCTGCGTGACTTCCTGCGTGACTTCCTGCGTGACTTCCTGCGTGACTTCTTTGTGACTTCTTTTGTGACTTCTGGCGTAACTTCTGGAGTCAATTTTTGAGTAATTTTTTGAGTATCTTCTTCCGTTAACCTTTGTGTGACTTCTTTCGTGACTTCCTGTTGCGTGACTTCTGGCGGGACTTCCTGTTGCGTGACTTCTGGCGGGACTTCCTGTGCGTGACTTCCTGCGTGACTTCTGGCGGGACTTCCTGTTGCGTGACTTCCTGCGTGACTTCTGGCGGGACTTCCTGTTGCGTGACTCCTTGCGTGACTTTTGCGTGACTCCTTGCATGATGTCTTTCTGACTCCTTGCGTGATTTCCGGCATGACTTCCTGCGTGACTTCCTGCGTGACTTCCTGCGTAATTTGCTGAAAAGCCTGAGCCGCTTCCTGTTGCATCAGTTTTGAATCGGAAAGCATCCGCCAAACATCCGTGTTTCCCGAGCTGTGCGTGACGTGAACGTTGGGGTAAAGGCTCGGAGCGCTTTCGGGAGGAGATGGCGGACTCTGTGCGTTTGTAATTCCCGCCGTCTCATGGCGTACGTGGTTTCCCGGTTGTTGTCGCTCTTTCACAGGAGGAGGCTCCTGACCCGACGCTTTGTTTTCGGGCGTGGGTTTGGAAGGGCTGGGCAAAGCGTTGGCCACTGGACCCTTGTTCCCGTAGAGCGATGATTTGGGGATGGGGGGCGAGGGGTCGGTAGGGGCGTCCATTTTGAGGTGGAGCGTGGCGGTGGGAGCGGGAGGGAGGGGCTCGGACAGCGCCGGAGGAGACGGGGGCAACGCGGAGAGCTCGGCCATCGCTCCAATCACGCCTTCACTGCAAGACAACAGGAAATACAATTAGTATTGAGTAAAAGTACAGATACGACAAATATTACTGCAATACAAGGAAATACTTCACTACTTTCACCCAAGTATGCAAAGTAAGAGTGTGACAATATATCGCTTTTCTGATATATCGCGATATTTTGCGGGATGATACGATTACTCCTATATCAATACTTTTGATGACGTCATGCATATTAATGAACAACGTCATGCATATTAATGAGGCAGCAGCTCCACTGTTTTCACAGACAATAGAGGCCAATAATGATCATGAATTCAGTCAGACCAGCAGGGGGCAGCACTACAGTTTTAAACACTTGGACCAAACACTGTCACACAAATAAATGACTTTTAATGATAGTTTTTATAATTATAAAGAAGATTAATCTGGGGTTGATTTATTCCTTTTTAAACAGGACTGTGGTTTCTTGTTTATTTAAATGTAAATGAAGTCACTGACAGATCTATGACCCATTTTCAGTGAGTAAGTCAGGGATCATTTATAAACGTGGTACAAAGCACATGAAAAGAAATGTAAATGATGAATAATATGTAGTATGTTCAGTCAGCTGTGGCTACAATAGTAGCTTACCACCATCAAGTATGGAGTGAATGAATAGTGCAATGTAAAGCGTCTTTGAGTGTCCAGAAAAGCGCTATATAAAACCGATGCATTATTATTATTATTATTATAAAGGTTAAAGGAATAGGCCACCGTTTTTACACACTGAGATATGTTCTTACCTGAGCTTAGACGAGTTCATTTGTACCTGTCTGGTCTCCACGTGTGCCTTCAGTCACGTAAACACAGCACAGACGGCGTTAGCATTTAGCCTCTCTCTTCTCCTCTATAGCTAATACCAGGAGTAATTCGGCATCCGCACAGTAAAGTGAAGATATCACTGCGCGGATGCCGAATTACTCCTGGTATTATTACGCCTTACAATATAGTTCCCCTTTTTATCCGCTTAGAAAATCCACATTGTTTAATTTTGTGTAATTATACTTTATAGTGTAACACTTCATGTAACCATATTTAAATAGGGAAAAGGTGGAAGAGTTTGGTAGCTTCTATCTTCACCTCGTTTGGAGCTATAGAGGAGGAGAGAGAGGCTAAATGCTAACGCCGTCTGTGCTGTGTTTACGTGACTGAAGGCACACGTGGAGACCAGACAGGTACAGATGAACTCGTCAAAGGTAAGAACATATCTCAGTATGTAAAAACACTGGCCTATTCCTTTAAAAGTAGCATGTTTTTTTTATCGTGATGTATCGAGCAAATCATTTTTGACTGATTGAGTTTTCTCTTCTTTTTTTTTTACATCAATTGACATTTTAAGCCGTTTAAATCGATTCTAAATCCATTGTTGATTAATCATTTCATCTGTACTTTTTCATATCAGATATCGGCAGATACTCAAACACCCAGTATTGGTGTCGGAAGCAAAAGGGCTGGGTTGGTGCATCTCTACCATTCAGATAGGACTGAGCGATATGGCAAAAATACAATATCACGATTTTTTAAATATAGACCGACGATTTCGATTTTATAATGATTTTTTTTTATATTGACAAATGTAACAAATTACACACTGACGAAGAAAAAGACTGAATCAATGAATATAATAATATACTTAGACCTAAAGCAAACTCACTCTGTAAATTAAAAACACAATAAAACTCCAGACAATAAAGTGTTAGTTCTGCTGGGAAGTGATGTCGGACCCTTTCACAATAAGAGTCTTACTAAAGCGATAACATGCAGTTACCATTATTGTATAAAACTCAAACACCACATTTATATGGTTAGTCTGGTGTTATAAGTGATTTACCTCAGGTGCACTGTGGAGTGGGTCAGACTGTTTTTAATGCAGGCTAACTGATACCATAGAAATGCTTTAGCCTTGCCCTAGCCTAGCGCCACTAGACTCTTCAAATATTGAGAATGAGGAGTCACGTGCCGAGTTGGGGTGATTTGGGGGGGGCTCTGAGCCTGTCGGACATATTGGCTGCGGGTTGGGGGCACGCTCCCAGAATTTCACGCATTCCTCATATTCCAGAGCACTTTACATTTTGCGCATTTACGTTTTCGGCGAGACAGAGACGGATCTACGAATACGACAACGGAAAGACAGAAAGTAAAGCAATGCAAAGAGATAAGGTGAAAGAAAAGGGACCTTACAGGAACAAGCTCATACCAAGCGCAAAACAGCGGTATTTGGAGAAGCTCGCGGACATTCAAAACATCAACACACGAGCTCCTGCAGCGGAGACCTGGACCATTTACCTCCGTGCACATACATGGACATAGTAAACTACCTTATATTTGGTGTAAGTTACTACACGATGCTGGAGTTTAAAAGCCACAAGTCTTTTGAAAGTTATGAGACTTTCTGCTGTGGCTGCAGCAGGACTTGGCTCTACAAGCCTCCCGCTGGTGAGAACAGCTGTACTGGCAAAAGTAACTTTCTTCACATGCGTTTTAGTGTGTTGTAATTACATTGCATTTAGTGGACACTTCTTGACCAAAATGACAAAGTAATAAAGTGCGTGTTTCGTAAACACTACATTGTTACGAGATGTTCAATGTACACACACGTTTCCAACATGTTTTGACAGGTCAGAGACTTGCGCTCTTTGATGCTGTGTCCATTTCTGTAACATAAAAAACTGTGTCCCATTGTTCCTACGTTTTCCATGTCTATCGTGTGAGGTATTGGAGCAGTTTTTAACGCAGCAGTGACTTCCAGGCGGTAAAACAGTGCAAGAACCTCCGCTACTACTGCGTTAACAACACACTTAAACAATGTGTATTGCCGCTGGAGCGCAGCCAATATGGTTGCTCATTCTCAATAAGAACTGCATGAATTTAAGAAAAAAATATCTCCAGACATCAACAACACTCTGGATAACTAGGAAATGAGGCCCAATGTCAAAAATCCGGAAATATCCCTTTAACCAAATAACTGCAGTCTTTGTGTTTCCCCGATCACGCCTCCTCAAACTGCAATTGCGACTCGTTTCGCCCTGATTCCAAGTTCAACGCTGCTACATGGACAGGGAGACAATAGAGCGGGGCTTCGTTAGCACGAGGCGTCTCCGTGGGGGCTCTAAGCTGCTGACTGTAGGTGACACGCTGCCTGTGGGGGAGGTAAGAGTGTTCATTATGAGAAAGACACAGAATCCTCCCAGCCATGATTAAAACTTAATGTTTACTTTATCTTTACACTTTTGTGGCACTAGTTTGGCCTCTTTGCTGTATTTTCCTGGTTAGTTTTTTGAGTGCACTCATCATTAGACATGAAGTCAAATGTGCAAATCTTTTTCAAGAGTCCCAAAAGAATCACGTAAAAAGGGACATGAACTGTGTGAGCGCATGGAAAGAAATAGATCTTTCGAAAACATCCACATAAATTTGCTGCCTTTAGGTATAGCTTTACTGCCTGTTCATTATTTTAATCATTTTATTGTACTTTTTTTTATATGACAAACACATATGAATAATAACATATGCTGAATGTTCAATAGGTGTTCGATTAAAACAACCCTTAAATATATATGCAAATGTATGGAATTGCTTCTCTTTTGTGAAGACAGTAAGACTGTAAAGGTTTAAAAGAAACGCTCAAGATGTTTTGCCTTAATTTCAATAATTGAGAATAATAATAATAATAAAAGAAAATCGAAATATTTTTCCTCAATAATCGTGACAAACTGGAGAAAATGTGCTGGATTCAGGTGGGGGTTAATCTCTTACCCATCACCCTAACCGAGCACATTTTCTCCAGTTCTGTTTTACCCAATTCTTAAAGGGGGGTATTATGTAAAATGGACTTTTTCAAGCTTTATATCATGTTATTATGTCATTCCCTCATTAAACACATGCCTGGAGTGTTGCCTTGGCTCATTCACATATTTTTGAGTAATCAGTAAAAACTTAGACGGCAGCCATTTTAGGTGTAGCTATGCCTCAGTCCTCCTAGGAACGCCCCCACCTCCTGGAGACGCCTCTGGACCTTTCGTCACCAGCCAAGCCACCAACCACTGCTCCTCAGCTCAGCAGAGCCCCTCCCCGCACAGTAGTGTTGTTTAGATGCCACAGCAGTGTGCTGAAGGGGGCGTGTCGGAAAGCTTCTTAAAGAGACAGAGGCCTATTTCAAGACGTTCAGTACAGCCATTTTGAGAGAGCAATTTTATTCAAGGCAGTTATTTTAATTTACTGCATATACAGACCAACAGAAGGTCATCATTGTAGTATGCTATAGACTGGTGCTATGTGATTGAAAAAAGCATAATACCCACTCTTTAAAGCTTCTTGACCGGAGCTTATAGCCTGTAGGCCAGTGTAACGCCTCATTTGAAAGCCAAGACCTACAAAACTGATCGGAACTTTTTTGCCGCATTTTTTAAGCGTTTCTGTCGTGTTTTCGTCACTTTTTCATCGCGTTGTCAACTTTTCTTGTTGATTATTTGTTGTTGCTTTGTCATCACTCTTGACTTCGTGTTATTGTTGCTTTTCCGGCACGTTTTCGTCGCTCTTTTGACACTTTTTGCTGTTGGATGAGGGTAAAGCCAAACGGGAGAAAATGTGCTCGGTTCATGTGGGGGTTAAGAGGTTAAGACTGTGAATACAACCCTTCACGGATGATTTAATTGCAGCCACAGTGAGCAGTAAAGACATAAATGTAGACTGATCATCGGGGTTCCTGGTCTCCATGTACACCTGCCACAGCCACGCTAACATTTCACATCTGCATCCTCCCATCGCTCACTTCGTTTCCTCTGCACGGGCCTCTAAACATAAACCAACTTCCTTTTTTCACTGCTCTTTTGTGACGCTTAACTGTAATAAAAGGAGCTATCCGCCTCCACCCAGCCTCCCTCCCTCCCTCCCTCAGAGCCAGGCCCAACAGAGCGGCGTGTCCTCGGCCTGGGACACAAACTTCCACCCGGGGCCGCGGTGCACTCACCCCGGGGCGGCTTGTCAGTCGCTGCGGTCCCTGGACAGCGGTTCCTCTCGGCTCCTCTGGCCCCTCCGCTGTCTCCTGACCTCCGTGACGTCCTCCCGCGGGGGACTGTCAGCGTTGGGGCCGCGGAAGAGAGCGCCTCGCCCGGGGGGAGCAGAAGTCCTGTTATCGGCTAGCAGCGGAGTTAGCTGAGCGGGCTAATTTAGCAGCGTTAGCATTAGCTCTGTTGACGTTAGCCCGGCCGTGTTTTAAGTGGCTCCCGGCGCTTTAAAAGACAGACTGCTGCCGTCGTTACAGTCCGACTGAAGCCCCGGACAGGCAGGTTATGTCTGAGAGAGTTATATCCGTGAATAAAGCCCGTGTTTCGAGTGTTTCCAGCGGCAGAGCCAGGCGGCAGGGCGCATCAGCTCCAGCCGCATTTCCGACTGACAGCTGCGTGCGCGCTCCCGTCAATGTCGTTTGGCACGCGCACGCACGGGCCGCAAAATCGCGTCTTTTTGCGTCATCGTCCTGCAGTTTTGGTTTAACCTCTTAACCCCCAAGTGAACCGAGCGCATTTTCTCCAGTTCGGCTTTACCCAAATCTAAAAAGCTTCTTGACAAAAAAAAAACAAAGTGTCAAAATAGCGACGAAAACAAGGATGAAAGTGAAACAAAAATGTGACCAAAATAAATCGACCAAAACGTGTCAGAAAAGCAACAATAACAAAAAGGCGACATAAAAAGAGACAAAAACACGTCAAAAGAGCGACAAAAGAGGATGAAAGCACAACAAAAATGTGACAAAAAAAGCGACAAAAACACGACTAAAAAGTGATTAAAAAAGAGCCAAAAAGCGACAAAAAATTGACAAAAAGGTGAGAAAAACATGCCGGCAAAGCAAAAATGACAAAATAAAAAGTGACAAGAACGTGACAAAAATCTTAAAGTGTCTTGAAAAAAAGCGTCAAAATAGCGACAAAAAGAGGATGAAAATCAAAACAAAGAAGTGACAAAAACACGATTAAAAGTAATTTTAAAAAGAGCCACAAAAAGCAACAAAAAAGTGACAAAAACATGACAAAAAAAGGTTGAAAAAGCAGGGAAAAAGCAAGAAAATTAGCAGGGGAAAGGTGCATCACATTTTGTCTGAGAAACTACAATTTACAGTACTTACTCTTGTCCGGATTGAACTAAATCTGAACACGCTTCTGCATCATGTTTTGATTACACGCTACAGAACATGAAGAACATGTCAGTGAGATTAGCTGATAGACAATGATCAACGCCATAATTATTCCGAACATACGTTTGTTAAGTGGTGACGTCACAGCTCTACTTCCGGGTCCGCAGATGTGCGAGAAACTACAAAAAACTCTTTAATACCACAATCAATATTTCTGAAATTCAACAGAGAGTTACTGAACATACTTATTTATCAGGCCCATTAGCCAAAAGTGCTGTAGCTACTGCTATAAAAGTCATATTTACCAATCGCTACATCCGGGTTACCGGAGAAAAATGCTAACGGCGCAGCAGCTACGCTAAACCCGGAAGTAGCGACTTTAGTAAATACAGGGCTGCCAACCCTCACGCTTTCACCGTGTGACACACGCATTTGAGTGGCTTCACACGCTCTCACGCCACACTCCTCATATCACACGCTCAACTATTATGGGTTTCATCCATTAAAATATACAATAACTCAGACGGGGCATTTAAAATCGTGTCTACTCCACAACGGGTGTCACTCGTAGATCAGGGACATAATGACACGGGCATCACGCGCAGCAGTAGCACACAACTGATGCAGAGGGGAAACTACATACAGCAGGCTCTTTTTAAACTTGTGTCGTAGTACTGCAGTGGCGAGACACAGGTTTAACATGAGTATGCTGTATTTACTGTAGTTTCCCCTCGGTTTCGTTTAATTCCGTAATAAAATGCTACGAAGATAAATCCTCTCCAAACGCAGCGGCGACGCACTCAGCAATATGCACAAAGCTGTGGCTCTCGTAATAATCCAGGTCTCTGTCTTTGCTGTAAAAGCCAAAGCCAAAGCCAAATGTAGAGTTTTAAAAGAGCCCCGTAGCGTCTCATAGCTCATTCTTTTCCATGCTAAGCTCTTCCTGTGTTTCTCTAACTCTCACTAAATTCTAGTGTTACTCAAGCGGGCTGCGCGGTGCGCTGCCATCTAGCGGGCGGGAGTAAAAGTGCAGGACCAAAGAGAGACGCTGCAATGAATATTTCCCCAAAAATAGATGTTTAAATATCGATACGGGCGCTTTTGTATCGATACGAGAATCGCGCGACGTAATATCGCGATATATCGGCGAATCGATATTTTTCAACACCCCTATTCAGTACCATGTGTAATACACCGCTACCGGTCAAACAGCCAATCACACGCGAGCTGAACACATCAGGGCGGGGCTCAGTGGTACAATGTCCAATCAGAGGCAAGATATCGTTAGAAAGACAGACGGACCAGCCAATAGCGCAAGAGGAGCTCTCTCACATACACACACACTAGAGATGCACGGGTCGGCTTTTTTTCTGTCCATCTCATCTTCTAAAGCTACATTCAGACTAAACCTGTCTAAAGCTCCAGGAAGATGGAAAAAAGCAACAAGATTTTTATATTTTCACTTGTAAAAATGAAGGATATGAAGGTTTTACATGTGGTTTTGAAAATATTAGTTCTGATCTGAGAAATGAGCCAAAGCGACTGGGATAAAGTGTAACAGACGACACATCACTCTTGAATGAAGAACAGATTTTATTCAGTTTTATTGTTTTTTTTTGTCTAATACATAAATCAACACATTAAAGTAATATTATAAAAGAAGCAGAATCAGCAAAACCATCGCTCGATCTTTCTATTGTTCATCTCTTTAACATTTCATCACCAAAGCGTTTACAGCAGAAAATACATTATCATTAGTAAAAGATGCCAAATATAAAACATATTAAAAGTATAAAACTTAGGATTAACATAATGACTGTTTCACTCTGTCTCTAAACAGATGAAGAGTCGCTCTAAATAAATGGCACCATTAAAAAAACACATCAAATAAACGTTTGGTTATTTACAACATCTGTCCCTCTGTCACACTTTGACCTTCGGCTGTATTTGACCTGTAGGGGAGACTGGGGCTGGTTGTCACGTTGCTTTTCACAGACACACTAGGGGGCGCTGTGACTCGATATTGTTATGAAACATTGAGTTTAACACTTGCTTTTCCTGCTGTAATGTTTTTTATTCACTTTAAAAACTTCGAAATGAGGACATGACCAATTCTAATACCTGTGAAAAGCTGTAGATTATAGTTCAGAAATGTTTGAGTTGACGACTTTCTCGATGGTCATGTGATCATTTTAGTCGGAGCCGATGCCGATACGACTCAACAGGAGAGACTCAGTTTTGGAAGGAAATGCCCAAATGTTTCCCTGGTCTTTATTCTAAAGTGACTGGATTCACAAACTTTTCACTTTCATCTTATTCATCGTTCTGAATCTCGTCTCCACTTTTGGACACCGTTATGAGACGGTCATGTGACCTTAGATCATCTGAGCTGAGGGAGAAGACGCTGGACTTTGGGACAGTTTTTCTTTCATGTGGATAGATGCAGATTAGATTTATTTTTCTAAAGCAGTAGTATTTACATTTTTGGGGCGACAGTGGTGCAGTTGGTAGAGCGGGTGGTCTCATGATCGGAAGGTCAGGGGTTCGATTCCCAGCTCATGCAGATGCACACTGTCGTTGTGTCCTTGACACTTCACCCTCCTCACCTCCAGTGTCTGCATACACTGGTGTATTTATTTATTTGATCGGGACAACACACATTAATGAACAATCATATACAAGTTGTACACAAATTGTAAATGTGCCAGATTATTGCAAAACTGCTAATTTACATCTGTAGTCCCGAGGCAGGTCACAAGTAAAACGGTGTAAGAACAAAACACAATATAAAAACTTTACAAATTACATTTGAGTTAAAATGAGTGCATGACTGATTTACTTTAAAGGTGATATTTAAGTTGTTTCTTAAAAGAGCTGTAAGTTGGGCGTTCTCTTATGTCTGTAGGAAGGCTGTTCCAAGACTGGCCTCCTCTGACGGACGGCACAGTTTGTCCAGATGTTTTTCTGTGTGGGATCTCCACATCTCCTCTGGAGGAGCCTCTGGTGCGGAGACCCCTCATTGCTCAGGTTTAATGTAGTTGGAGAGTGGGGGCGGGGCAAGACCATGAAGTGCTTTGTAAACTAAAAACATGTACAATAGGCCAGGATGAATGAGAGTGTGTTTGAGAGTGCGCATGGGGGACGACGGATGCAAATTAGCCCAAGGCTACAATCCGGTGTGGCTTGTTTACATGCATGAGACCCATGTATGTTCATTAACGTGCACTGTCCCGACCAAATAAACCAATAAATAAACAAGGCAACCGTTTTAAAATGTATTTATTTTATATTTTTCTAGGATATTGCAGTGATGATGCGACCAAGGCTTTTGATCCAGAATTTTTATGGACTTTTTGAAGAGGATTTCTATGGGTTTGATATTTGTTTCTCCAGTAAGTGACCAGGTTGTAATACAGTACTCTATGTGTGTAAATATCATTGAGTGTAGAAACATCTTTGCTGAATCTGTTTTCATAAAGGGCCTGATTTGTTTGAAGTTCTGTAAATTTAACTGTATTGTATTCGCAGTAAGTTTAATGCGTTTTTTTAAAGGAGAGTGTTGAATCCAGTGTGACCCCGAGATACTTGAACTCCAACAAAGTCAAGCTCAGAGTCCCCAAGGAACACATTGGACTGATCCAGTTAATAGATTTTTTGTGAATATCAATGACACGGTTTTCTTTTTATTTAATAGTAAGGATGAGTTGTTGAGCCACTGCTGTATGTCTGCCAGGGCTGCAGTGAGGGTAGATGATGCCTCCTTAGTTGTTTTAGCAGGAGTAAACATTACAGCATCATCTGCATACATTTGAAAGTGGACATTTTGACAAACATTTGGCAGGTCATTGATATACACAGAAAAAAGTATAGGTCCTAATACAGAACCTTGTGGGACCCCTGCAGGGCATTCTAGAAATGGTGCCACTCACACACTGTCTTCTATCAGACAAATAAGATGTAAACCAAGCAAGAGTGTCCTCGGCCAAGTTAAAGTGAGTCAATTTAGAAATAAGGGCTTCATGGTCTACTGTGTCAAATACCTTCTTCAAATCTAAAAGACTGCACCAACACAGGTGTTTTGTCAAGCATGGATTTGACAGTTTCTACAAAGACACAATTGGCTGTTTCTGGGCAGTGGTTCTGGCGGAAGCCAAACTGAATGGGGTGCAGGGGGGAGTGGCCATGGCTGAGATGTTGGTTGAGTAGCTTAGCTACCCATTTTTCAGCTACTTTGGACACGACTGGTAGTATGAATGAGAGAGTGAATGGGTGAGCGGTTCCTTCCCTGTAAAGCGCTTTGGGCCTGACAACGGTAGAAAAGTGCTTTATTAGTTGAGACCATTTACCATTTATTTTTTAAATGATATTACTCAAGTAGAAGTAAAAATACTTAATACGAAAAATTCAAAAACATACTCTAGAGGCCTCTGCTCAGTTTGGAGGCGTGTCTTTGTTTTTACAAAGTCAATTTGATGCAAAAAAAGGTTGCGTTCTTGTAACTATGGTAACTGTCTTTAAAGTGCATCTGACACATTAGACACAATTTTTGCTAAAACACAGTTAACACGATTATATTTAAGATCTTGCTGAAGATTATTCCCAGTTTTCTTTAGTTTGACCATTTTTGTGATGTTTATGTTTTCACTTCCTTATTGGACACCGACAGGAAGTGACATCGAAGAAGGTAAACAATTTTAAACTGTTGCCGTGCAACCATGTTAAGGCAATGGGAAATGAATGAGTCAAACTGCTATGGAATGTTTCCTTTTATGTCACTTCCTGTCAGCAGCTTAAACATTCAAATAAAAATAACTTTTCTGCCCAACATTTCTTCATGAAAATTGCTGCTTCACTGAAAAAAATGAAAACTATGCAACTGATGTAATCCATCTAAATAAGTCATATTTTCAAGAGCATTAAAATCTGTCATATGCACTTTAAGCATAGATTTTGTTTGTTTTTTGGAGAATATCTGACATTTCTGATACAAGCCACATTAAACATGGTCACAAAGTTGATTTTGCTCAATACCTTCCTTTTACCATGTTATGAAATAATAAGAAGCATAATGATTATTAATCTGCTGTGATTATGTGAGCAGGAGAAGTTTGTCGATCACATCTGGTCGAAAACGACATCAATTCGTTCTTCTTCAGGACGGGCTCTGCGTCTCCTGGCTCTCTGTGCTCTCTCGTGCTCCCTGACGGCCTGAAACACCGCACAAAAGAATTAGAGTTCAGTTTTAATCACGCTCACTTTCCCAACTCGAGGTGCACGACCCAGTGTGTAACCGAGGAAACGAGGACACAAGTTTAGGAAGCGAGGAGCTGAGTTAGGACGTGAGCTCGTACCTGGCGGTAGAAGAAGTACGGGATGAAGTTCAGCGGCATCAGCAGGAGAAGGACCAGCACTCGGACCAACGACTGGGAGTTAGACACTGGAACACATGGGACAGACGTCACTGAACCGGGACAAACCAGAACGAACCGGGACAAACCGGGACAGACCCACTTAACAAATTTATCCTGGTGGTGCTCATCACACTCACACCAATCGCTCCTGAGGAACTATGTTTAGCCTACAACCCAGAGGGGTCAGTAACAAAGTGAAGTCTACATAAGTACGGGACTTAAATAGACTTTAAAGTGACTACATGCAAAGTTGGTCATTTTATACTTTCTACTGCCACCTCAGGTTATGTGTAACTGCAGTCTCTATATTAAAGGGATATTTCCGGATTTTTGACATTGGGCCTCATTTCCTAGTTATCCAGAGTGTTGTTGATGTCTGGAGATATTTTTTTCTTAAATTCATGCAGTTCTTATATTTGAAGAGTCTAGTGGCGCTAGGCTAGGGCAAGGCTAAAGCATTTCTATGGTATCAGTTAGCCTGCATTAAAAACAGTCTGACCCACTCCACAGTGCACCTGAGGTAAATCACTTATAACACCAGACTAACCATATAAATGTCTTTGTTAATAGAATAATGTTTGAAATATAACTGACCTTGTATCACATGAATTACCGCATTTTGAGGGACTATTTTCTCGCAGATCACTCCGCCGCTGCGTTAGCTTACAGCCACGAAGCTGATGCTGCTCAAATATAAGTTATTTTAAATGATTCTATTAACACAGACATTTATATGGTTAGTCTGGTGTTATAAGTGATTTACCTCAGGTGCAAATCCTGAAATATCCCTTTAAGCTCGTGCATGATGGCACTTTGGACACAAAGTAACACCTTTCTGAGTGACAGTGCAGGATTTTAGAGGCAGATGTGGTGAACAGGTCTGGGCTCATTCTGCACATTAGGACATGGCTGGAACATGAAGCGGAAGGAAAATACTTTAATTTTAACATTTTTTAAACTCGGTGTATAGTCCCTTTAAGGATCTGTACTAGAAGTGTTAGGGCAGCCCTTCCCAAAAACCAGCACATCGCGGCCCCTTTTATCAATCAAAAGTCCCCAACTGTATGAATCCACTCTTTTCAAAGATGACTTAATGGTTTTAATCATTAATTTCTTATTATTTTACATTAACATTTGCAAACATAGGCTGAATACGTACTATAATTAAACAAATGCATATAAAGATCATTTCAAACCAAAAATCAAATAGAGTTAATAAACACAGATTAGAATAAACCGAATAGTATGGCTGGCCAGGCTAATGATACATGGCCACCGGGGGAGGTATTTCCCCAATAATGATTCCTCACAGATGGAAACAATCGATAAACTTTACACTTTTCCCTTTTACAAGATAAAATATCTCTTGACGACAGTGAACTGATCTGTCCATGAGTGAGAACAGACATTTTCCTGCGGCTCTGACTCTGGGGCAGAATATTTTATTCCCAGAACGAGAAATTATCTTACAGCTCCATATGGGCCAATGTTAAGCTGCCTACACACCTAACCAAACGGACCGCGCTGCTGCTTCTGTTTGGACGCTTGAAAGGCTGTAATCAGACGCTCGTATGTGTTCACTTCAGGCGGAACCACTGATGCGCGATTCTGTAGAAAAAAACTCTGCAGTTCCTGCTAAGCACAAAGATATGAATGAAAACGGTTTCCTGATTCTTTGTTTGTACTTTGGTGACAGTGGAATAGTTTAACTACATTTCTCTGACACTTGAGGCAAATCTGGCCTCTTTCCTCTCTCCCTCTCCTGGATAATATTTCAATACGTGTGGGTTAGAGTGTGTAGTACCGGTCTGTACAGAGATTATGTCACGATAAAATCCCCTTTTAAACATGTTTGTAATCCAGTTCCTTGTTAAATGCGCCCGCACTCTGTTTTTCACAAGTTTATTGAAGCATATGATTCCTCTGGTCTGAATGCCTGGGCTCAAGAAAGGCATTTCAAACCACAGCTGCTGATCGTAATGAATATGTGACCCATCACGGAAATGGAGGACACAACTCGTTTTAGGGGCTGAGCTGGGCATAGATGAAAGTGTAGTCTCCAAGCTTTCAAATGATGTGTAACACATGGAAATCTGATCATATTTGGAGAATCTGTTAACAGTTGAAGCTGAGATTTCAGATTTTCTCTTAGCTGCAAAATCGCCCTCTAAAATTTTTGGCAGTTCTCACCTCTCTGCTGCTCGAGTGACAATAGGGCTCATTAACATCTTATTCAGTTAAGCCAAACCCGCTCCCCCAGTAAAGCTGTAAAGCACAGAGGGGAGAAAAGGCAAAAAGCAAGAAAAATGTGCCATTGAAAAAAATGGCAGAAAAACGAGCCTCTGCAGTAGTATTCCAGCGTTAGCAGCAGCTGCCTCCATGAGACACAGGGGAAGCGTTACATAGTCATGAAGCCGCACACGCCCCCACGGCTTGCGCTATTTCGCCGACAAAACAAGACTTTTTCAACCTGAAAAACTGATCGACAATAGGCGTATGTATAAAACTGACTTTTGCGTGGCATTTGTTTGCTAAAGCATTTGTCAACAACGCAAACCAAACCAGCTGTGCCTCCTCCTCCGCGGTGTTTACCCAGTATGTAAATACACAGACAAAGTCACGCTGCAGCGCGCTCTGAAATCTCCCAAATCAAGGCGATTTGAACCTAAAGGTTTACGCTTCTTCGTGACTTCTACGGAAGGATTCTGCAAAAAACGAAAATCACAAATTTAAAAAAACAACTTCTATTGCGTTTTTCTCAAAACTTGGGCTGCCGACTTGTGTCTCTGGTTCTCGCGACGGAGCACATATCTCCTCTTTTCAGACGGTGTCTCCGTTTCACTTGTGTCTTTATGATGTAGTAGAGGTGGTAATGTTTCTCCACATTCAGATGATCTATAAATTGTTCTTGAATGTGTATGTTTGCCTCCTCACGCCGCGTTGACGCCGCTCTGAACAGCTGGCGACGCACCTGCTGCCCCCCACACACATCACCCGCACATGTGCGCATTTACATTGACAATACACAGGAATCAACCGCGCGTGCCGTGCGATCCATCACCTTTAGGGATGTAACGATTCATCAAACATCCATTTTAACTGCTTAAACTGTGAATTGATGTAAAAATACAATAAAAATAGAATCGTGACAGTCTTTTACAAGGATAAAAATGCAGATAAAAAACACCCATGGCCTTACCTCCTGGGTGGATGTGGAGGGAGCTGCTGGAGGTGAAGTTGTGGTTGAACATCTGCAGGAGGTAAACACAGGTATAGTTCCCTTTGTGGGCGTGGCCGGTGTCAGTGAACAGGAAGTGGGCGGAGTGATTGACGGCCGGCAGGCTGAGGTTGAGAGTGGGAGAGAGCAGCTGGAAGGAGCCTCCCGGGTACTGAGGCTCCACGGAGCATTTGACCCGGAAATGTGCCCCCATCTGCACCCAGACCCCGCCCTCTCCCGGCGACGCCCAGTCACCCTCCTGTGCCCGCGGCCCCCAGAGCTCGCCCTCTGCCCGCGGAGCCCACACCCCTCAGACACAGACACCTCCGGGACGTTCAGCAGCAGCTCTGTGGAGACAAAGGCTGATGTGGATCTGTCCAGACCTCATGATCATGTGACTAAACTGACCAATGGGCAGGAGCCACAATATTCACTGAAATAAGAGTCAGGCTGCTTTAAAATGATTTCACTCAAAGTAGAATTTAAAAGTACTGACCCAAACAGCTACTCGAGTAAAAATAAATAAGTACTTGGAGAAATACTTGAGTAACTGTTGGAGTAAAGTCTTGTTTATGTTTCAGTTTCATGTTAATGAGACAAAACAAACAATAATGTGTAATTCTTTGTTTCTAAAGAATAATCCATAAACTTTAGCCGAAGGAAAGTCATGTTAGATACAAAAAGATTAAGTTAGTTTTTTATGTGTACTGTTACTTCAAAATAAACTACTGTAGAAGTAAAGTACTGTGTGATACTCTACGTGCAGTTAGTGGAAACAGTTACATTAAAGTACTTGATTAAAAGTAACTGAGTACTCCCCGCCTCGGCCAATGGGAGCAGAGGATTATCTGTGTTAGTTCTGCACACTCTGTGTCCTCCTCTAGGGGGCACACCACATTCAATGAACTGACACTGAGCAGAGATTCTGAGCAGCTCTGGAGAAGAAGAGATTCAGATTTAAATGTGCAGTACCTGAACAAACCAGGAGGAGGCGGGAATCATCCGAGTCACCATCGTAGATACATTCTCTCACAGTAGAGTTCTTCACACAGTAAGTGCGGACGCCCCACACTTTACTCCCGTCAGACCCGTATCTCTCTTCTGCAGAAACAGGAGATCCACAGTCCAGGCTCCGACACACGGCGGCCGCCGCCTCCAGGTCCCAGCGGTCAGGGGTCACCACTCGTCTCCACTCTCTTCTGAGCTCCGCCTCCACCATCCCTTCACAACGACTGGCCCCTCCCACCAGCCGCAGCGGCTCTGGACACAAGACACAGGTGAGCCCCGCCCCCTTACAGGCCCCGCCGCTGGCCCCGCCCCTTTACCTGTGCAGATGAGGTTGAGAGTGGGGCAGGTCTCTGGGCCAGTCCTGGTCCAGGGACAGTCCATCAGCCTAGACTCGTGCCCTCACAGTGGAACGTCTGCCCAGAGGAGAGAGCGCCCCCTGGAGGAGAGGAGCCCCACAGCCCAGCTCCCTGCACAGCACCTCTGCCCGCGACGGTCCAAGGCCCCCTCACAGACCCCGGCCCAGGACTGGGCCAGGACTGGTCCTGGATCTGCAGAGATCCTGAACACAGGCTCCGCCCCCGACCAGCCGCACCGAGTCTGTGTATGAAGATGAGATCACAGTCTGAGCCACTCTGCAGTAAGTCTCTCCTTTATGTAGAAAAGGTCAGTAATGTTTCCTAGAGTTTCAGTGTCTCTGATGTGGGTCTGTGCAGAGCGTCGCCGCGGAAACAACAAAGTCTAACGTACAAATAAAACTATGACTTTAGTTTCTTTAACTTCAAAACTATTTGAAAACTCTTTACTTTGACTGATTTTAACTGGATTCAAAGAGTCTCAGTCCACACTGGTCCTATAGCGATGATATTGAGGTCAATTTTGACAATGACCCAAAGCACAAAGCAAATCCACTTCAGAATTAGTTTAGTTTATTAATTTTAACAGGGACAATGTGCAAACACATTAATTAAAGATGCTTTGCACCAGATTTAGCTTGAGTTAGTTTCCATCTGTAGTCCCTGAGCAGGTGAGTTACAACATGTACAATATAAAATATATTTAACCACTCAAATACAAATATTCATTCATTCATTCACCCGTTACAGCATCAGTCCACATAGAATCATTCTAAAATTACTACATAAAACATCACTAAAGGTCATATTTACATTTACAGTTATCGGTGCTGACATGACTGGTTTTCCAACAGCACTTTCTTTGTATTACGCGAGAAATCTTTCAGGTCTAAGGAAAGTTTCAGACTCTGTGGGAATTTGTTCCATTCTTTGATGCCTTTGAATGAGAAGGATGTCTGTGCAAAGGCTAAGTTACGTTTAGGCCTTACTCTACAGTCATTGGAGCTCCTGGTCATCTGCTCAGAACAAAGCTGGACAAATGATTTCAGTGGTGGAGGTGCAGTATTATTCAAAATTTAAAAACTAATCGCACATTTGCGTACACAATTAAATTATCACAGTTAAACATGCTGTATTTTCCAAGGATCAGACAGTGATGGATCTCAGTGGCTTTTTGTCCAGCACTTTAACAGCTTGATTATATAGAGATTTTAGAGGATGGTTTCAGAAGAATAAAATACGCGTTCTGGAATGGCCCAGTCAAAGTCCTGACCTAAACCTGATTGAGATGCTGTGGCATGACCTCAAGAAAGCGATTCACACCAGACATCCAGGAATCTGCTGAACTGCTTTTGTAGAGAGGAACGGTCCAAGATTCATCCTGATCATTGTGAGCGTCTAATTTGCAACTACAGGAAACGTCTGGATGAAATGATCGCTGCCAAAGGAGGGTCAACCAGCCATTAAATCTAACGGTGTACTTACTTATTCCACACTGTCCTGTGAATGTTTACATGTTATTGCCAATAAAAACATGATAAATGTTTGGGTGGTATTAGTTCAGGCAGACACTGTTTAATCATTCCTGTGATTTTCATGAAGATCAGACGACATTTAGTGACCAAATTAGGCAGAAATGTGAGGAATTACAGATGGTGTACTTACTACTTCTTCCCACTGTACATGTATTCTGTATACAGCACTTTGGGCAGCAATGTTGTTTAAAATGTTCTATAAATAAACTTGACCTTGACCTACTTTATACTTTTACTTCAGTAAAGTCTTTGCTCCTGTGTCTGTACTTTTATTGAAACTATTGGAGTTTTTCTTCCAGCGCTGGTCGCCATGGTTACTGCCCTTTAAGGGATGTCACTGAAAACTATGAGTAGGATTATTTATTATTGTATTTCAGACTCACATAAACAGTTCAGCTCAGACTGAGGTCAGAGCGACGTGTGTCAGAGTAAAAACAGTCGATCAGTGAAGAGTCGACAGAGCTGAAAATGGAGGAAAACTGTTTCTCTGAATAAAACTGTTTTCCTCTTCATAATAAGTTAAGTTATCCTTTATTAATCTCTGTATTTCACCCACCCGGGCCGGCGGTCAGAGGGGCAAGTGTCTTCCCCAAGGACACAACGACAGTGTGCATTTTGCGGGAGCTGGGATTCGAACCCCCAACCTTACGATTACGAGACGACCCGCTCTACCAACTGCACCACTGTCATAATAATAATAATAATAATAATAATAATAATAATAATAATAATAATGGCTTACACTTGTATTGCGCTTTTCAAGCCTGTATTACCAAGTTTCTCAAAGCGCCCACTCAGAGCAAAGTCACAATCCAGCTCCGCCCACGCTCTGTTTCCAAACCACAGAGGGACAGTGAGTCCAGTCCTGTCCCGCCCTCTGCACCTGCAGCCGATTGAACTACTGAATATCGCCCCGTTCACCCTCTGTGTTCCTGAAACACGAGGTTGAAACTGAGGAATCGTAAATAATAAGCTCCAATTTGCTTTTCTAACAGTTAAATCTGAGCCTTGATATTGAGGAGCAGATGAGGCTCTGAATAAGTCGTCCTCCTTTGTGACTTTTACGCACGAGTTTGAACACATTTCTGTTCCTAAATTCCTGTTCCATGATTCTGCTTAAATCAGGTTTAGTTTAGCTCCATTTATCCTGCAGTCTCACATTATTTCCCAGCATAAATAATAATGTGTAATTGTTTGTTTCTAAAGAATAATCCGTAAACTTTAGCTGAAGGAAAGTCATGTTAGAAACAAAAAGATTAAGTTAGTGTTTAATGTGTACTGTTCAAAGTAAAGTACTGTAGAAGTAAAAGTAATGTCTTGATACTCTACGTGCAGTTAGAGGAAACAGTTACATTAAAGTACTTGAGTAAAAGTAACTGAGTACTCCCCGCCTCGGCCAATGGGAGCAGAGGATTATCTGTGTTAGTTCTGCACACTCTGTGTCCTCCTCTAGGGGCACCACCACATTCAATGAACTGACACTGAGCAGAGATTCTGAGCAGCTCTGGAGAAGAAGAGATTCAGATTTAAATGTGCAGTACCTGAACAAACCAGGAGGAGGCGGGAATCATCCGAGTCACCTTCGTAGAGACAGTCTCTCACAGCAGAGCTCTTCACACAGTAAGTGCTGACGAACCACACTTTACTCCTGTCAGACCCGTCTCTCTTTTCTGCAGAAACAGGAGATCCACAGTCCAGGCATCGACACACGGCGGCCGCCGCCTCCAGGTCCCAGCGGTCAAAGGTCATCACTCGCCTCCACTCTCCTCTGAGCTCCGCCTCCACTGTCCCTCACAGCGACTGGCCCCTCCCACCAGCCTCAGCGGCTCTGGACACAAGACACAGGTGAGCCCCGCCCCTTTATATGCCCCGTCCCTGGCCCCGCCCCTTTACCTGTGCAGGTGAGGTTGAGAGTGGGGCAGGTCTCTGGGCCGGTCCTGGTCCGGGGACAGTCCATCACTTAGACTCGTGGCCCTCACAGTGGAACGTCTGCCCCAGAGGAGAGAGCGCCCCCTGGAGGAGAGGAGCCCCACAGCCCAGCTCCCTGCACAGCACCTCTGCCCCGCGACGGTCCAAGGCCCCCTCACAGACCCCGGCCCAGGACTGGGCCAAGGACTGGTCCTGGATCTGCAGAGATCCTGAACACAGGCTCCGCCCCCGACCAGCCGCACCGAGTCTGTGTATGAAGATGAGATCACAGTCTGAGCTGCTCTGCAGTAAGTCTCTCCTTTATGTAGAAAAGGTCAGTAATGTTTCCTAGAGTTTCAGTGTCTCTGATGTGGGTCTGTGCAGAGCGTCGCCGCGGAAACAACAAAGTCTAACGTACAAATAAAAACTATGACTTTAGTTTCTTTAACTTCAAAACTATTTGAAAACTCTTTACTTTGACTGATTTTAACTGGATTCAAAGAGTCTCAGTCCACACTGGTCCTATAGCGACTATAGTCTTTTTAACATTAAGGCACAGGCAAATGCACTTAATGAACTGCCCAAAAATATAAAGCAATTGTAAAAAAGAAAAAGATAATGAGTCCCTGGATGACTACGAGTTTGGCAATGCATGTAAGAAAAAGAATTCACTATACAAAGTCTTTTTAACAAAAATAACAAGTGAATCTGAAAATAAGTACTGTAGGAACCAATAACGTAATAACGGCCGATAACGTAATAATGACCCATAATGTAATAAATTTGACCAGTTTCAAATGTAATAAGCCGATAACGTAATAACGATTGACTGATAACGTAATAAGTTATTACGTTATTGGCTGGTTATTACGTTATCGGCCTTGCAATGAGAAAATCCTTTGAAATGTAATAACTGCAGCCAATAATGTAATACATTAATCAAGTTATTTGATGTATCAACACAATGTGGCTACTTTTTCATGTTTTCTTTTGGGTTTGTGCAATATGCTAACAAGGAAGACACACACTTTTTTTTCTTTAAAAGCATTTAATTATAACATCATGCAAGGATTGTAAAAATAAAATGGCTATATAGAACTCGCACATTTATGTCAGTGTTATTGAGCGGTTAGGCTGAACAATAAACACACCTCCAGTGAGCAATAATATACAGTGTGTGTGTGTGTGTGTGTGTGTATATATATATATATATATATATATATATAACTTGTCGTCACCCTCCGCGGGTGGTCTCCTTCAAGCTCAGGTCCTCTACCGTCGGCCTGGGAGCTTGCGGGGTCTGCGTAGTATTTTTCTGTTCCTAGAACTGCACTTTTCTGGACTATTTTTGGGTCGTAGCTTGTCATCCGATGGTTAGGTCTCGATGCCATATCAGACAAACACTGATTTATACAAACGCCTTGAGTAAATTAACATTTTGTAATTTGGGTTCAGATGGTCACGAATTAGCTAACCTCGAAGGCTACTTTCTTTCTTTTTTTGGTATGGTTACTGCAGGTGCTGAATGCTTTTGATGTTATTAATATGTAGCCTATGCCAATGTTCAACTGTTCCATGCTGTTTAACATTGTTCAACAGAGCCAACAATTTACATTACAAAGTTCTGTGCGTGTATATATATACAGTGGCGAGAAAAAGTAAGTACACCATGTGGAATTTCTCACATTTCTCCTTAAATTGGTCACTAAATGTGGTCTGATCTTCATCAAAATCACAGGAATGAGTAAACCGTGTCTGCCTGAACTAATACCACCCAAACACTTACATTTGATCATATTTTTATTGGCCATAACATGTAAACCTTCACAGGACAGCGTAGAATAAGTAAGTACACCGCCTGAATGTCACTGAACTGCAGCAGTTTTGTAAAGAGGAATGGTCCAAGATTCATCCTGATCGTTGTGAGCGTCTAATCTGCAACTACAGAAAAGCAGTTATTGCTACAAAAGAAGGGTCAGCCAGATATTTAATACAGGGGTTCACTTACTTATTCCATGCGTGTTGTGAATGTCTCAGGTTTTTCTGCAAAATATCTTGATAAACTTGTGAATTAATTTTTCTATTGATGATTGCACGTTGTCCAGGCCCTGAGGCAACAAAACAGCCCCACACCATGATTCTCCCTGCCCCATACCTCACACAGAGGATAGGGTTTGGATGTTGGTGCTGTTCCATTTGTCGTCCTCACATGACGTTGTGAGTTCCTCCCAAACTGTTCAACTTTGGTTTGTGAAAGAGCTCTTGGAAAACTGGAAAAATATTCAGTGGACTATCCATCCATCCATCCATTTTCTTCCACTTGTCCGTTGCCGGGTCGTGGGGGCAGCCGCCGGAGCTGCCCAAATCACATAGCACCAGCCCCCCATGGCTCCTTCTGCAGGTGGTGGGTCCACGGAAGGACGGCCTCACGGTTCACACCGGGCCTGTTGGTCTCTCCTAGGGGCTACCAGTGTAGGCAGACACTGGAGGCAATGTGGGTGAAGTGCCTTGCCCAAGGACACAACGACAATGTGCACGGTCAGGAGGCGGGATTCGAACCCACGACCTTCCGATCATGAGACGACCCGCTCTACCATCTGCGCCACTGTCGCCCAGTGGACTAATTAAACCAAAAGTTGAATAGTTTGAGTGGAACACACGACATCATGAAAAAAAAATGGAACAGCACATCAACATCAAAACCCTATCCTCACTGTGAAGTATGGAGCAGGAGTATAATTTGTTGCCTCAAGGCCTGGACAACGTGTTATCATCAATGTAAAAAATAATTCACAAGTTTATCAAGATATTTTGCAGAATGACCTGAGACATTCACAACATGCATGGAATAAGAGAGTACACCCTTGTATTAAATTGATTTTCTGTAGTTGCAGATTAGACGCTCACAACGATCAAGATGAATCTTGGACCATTCCTCTTAACAAAACTGCTGCAGTTCAATGAGATTCAGGCGGTGTACTTACTTATTCCACGCTCTCCAGTGAATGTTTACATGTTATGGCCAATAAAAATATGATCAAATGTAATGTTTGGGTGGTATTAATTTAAACAGACACTGTTTACTCATTCATGTGATTTTGATGAAGATGATCAGACCACATTTAGTGACCAATTTAGGCAGAAATGTGAGAAATTTCAAATGGTGTACTCACTTTTTCTCGCCATTGTGTATATATAGGATAGGTTCCAGACAAACAGACCCCAGCGTGTCGGTACGCTGTGAGGTGGCAGCCCCACCAACCGACTATCCTGTGGAGGGCTAACAACCCACCCAGGAGAAACCCCTTTTGTTACGAAACCTATCAGAAAGAGTAGCCGGCCTGCCCCCGACCAATGAGTATGGATCAACCTTCGTCGTAGGACCCGTGACGCTACATCGAACGTCCAGACACTCCTTCGCCCCGGAGCTGCCACCCTGCTGTACCGAGAGCTCTGCCGCTATAACATCACCCTGGCAGGGCTCTGTGAAGTTCGATGGCAAGGCAATGGCGAAACAACAGCAGGTGACCATTGCTACATCTGGAGTGGCCCCGAGAGACGGACAGGCCTTTATGGCGTGGCACTCGCCATCGCAAAGGCCCTCCGTAAGTCCCTGATCAGCTAGACACCTCTGAGCGACTGATTACTGTCGGCCCGCTTTCTCCACCAACATGGCAAGATGACAGTAATCGTTGCTTATGCCCCCACTGATGTTGCTGATGAGGATGCGAAGGATGCCTGCTATGACCAACTCCATTAGGCTGTCGGCTAAGCCCCACCACACAACATCAACAACCATCATCCTCCCCGATGCCAACGCCACTCGTCCAGCAGTGATCGGTCCACAGGCTCACCTGTCGGCTAAACTTTTGCTGACAGGTCAGCACACAACAGCGGTAACCGCCTTCTCCTTCTCTGCCACCACAACAACCTCTGCGTCGATGATACCTGGTATCCTCAGAAAGTAATCCATCACTGGTACAGCCCAGATGGCAGAACCAGGAAAGCGCTGGACCACATCCTTATCTCTCGATGCTTGAAGTCGTTTGTCACCAACTGCCGTGTGTACCGAGGTGCAGAGCTTGGCAACACAGACCATCGGCTGCTGGTGGCCCAGCTCAAGCTGCGAGCCAACCAGCACACCAAGACTCAGCCCTGCTTGGACTCCTCCCTACTCAGCGATCCCAACATCGCCACAGACTTCAGTTGCGCCATCCGCTGCACCTTCGATAACCTGGCTACTGACAAAGTGAACAGGCAGACCTTCAAGGACAGTGTCATCCAGTCAGCTCACAATGTCGTTGGATGCTCTCGACCCTCCCCACAAAAGCCTTGGATATCAGAGAGGACACTCAACATCATCGACCGGCGGCGTGAGGCTTGGCTCCGAGGCGACCTCACGGGGTATCAGCGACTGAACCGCCAGCGCAACGTGGCTATAGCTGAGGATAGGAAAAAGTTTTGGCAAGTGGAAGCTAAACACCTAGAGTCCGCGGCCATTAACAACAACATGAGCGTGTCTTCAGCCTGCTGCGCCAAGCCCGTAATGCCCACGCATCAAGACAGCCCTGGTGAAAGACTCTGATGGCAACCTCATAACAACTGAAGCAAACGGCCTCGAACGTTGGAAAGAGCACTTCGGCCTACTTCTGCAGCACGGTACCACCAGGCTGATCATGTAATGTCAAATATATTTAACACACGTTTAACGGCTGAAGTATATGTCTGTGCTATGACCTGATCACAGGTCATGTCACAGATAGAGACTAGGCCTTGGGGGATACGCACATGCTTCACATGCAGAGATACAACGCAACTGTTGGCCTCAGCCTGTTATGTCTGGCGGTCTGATATGGGTGATCACTGTATAAATATACGACGGATTGTGTAAAAGGGCAGAGCACTGTGAGCCCGCCATGTTGCTTTTGTGTGTTCTCCCTGTGTTAAGACAATAAATGACCACTTGATTCAGACTTCAACTCTAGTTTACCTTTTTCTTTTACGTTATTAGATATATCCGAAAAAGGTCTTTACAATCCCACCATCTTATCGGCCACTAACGCTGCAGCCCCTAGTGTCGTCTGCTGTACAGACCCTGTCACACCCGAGGAGACAGAGCCGCTCTGAAAAACTTAACAGGAAAGCCCCCGGCATCTGTGCAATAACCTCTGAATATGTGGGCAACCCACTCGACGATGCTATCACCGCCTGATTTCAGCATCTCAATCAGGTGTGGGAGACAGAGAGGCTTCCCAGTGACTGGACCAGAGGGGTCATCCTGCCCTTCTGGAAACGTAAGGGTGACAGGCTAGTCTGCGGCAACCACAGAGGCATCTCCCTTCTCTCCATCCCCGGCAAGCTCTTCACCAGGATCTTGCTCACCCGCGCTTTCCAGCCATCTGAAGCAGATGCCGTCCCCAGCAGGCTGGCTTCATGCCTAACTGCTCCACAACAGACCACATCCCTGCTGTTCGTATGCTGATAGAGAAGACCTAGGAAATCCGTAAGACCGCCATCTTTACATCGGGTTCATAGATCTGAAGGCTGTCTTTGAGACCGTCTGCCACGCCTCACTGTGGAGTATCCTACAGGCACTTGGAGCACCACATAAGATTGTTACCCTGTTCAAGCTGCTTTACAGCAACGCACAGAGCTGTGTCTGTATCAATGGCAGAGACTCCGACTGGTTTCCCATCTTCAGTGGCGTTCGCCAGGGCTGTGTGGCTGCTCCTGACCTCTTCAACTGCATCATTGACCATCTGATGTCCAGGGTTTGTGAACGGGTCCCCGGAGTGTCCTTCGGCAGCTACCACCTGACTGACCTGGAGTACGCTGACGACACCATCCTGTTCAGCACATCCTATAGCCAGCTAAGAGACACTCTGAGCATCTACAGTGAAGAGGCAGAGAAGCTTGGCCTCCAAGTGAGCTGGACGAAAACCAAGTTCATGCATGTCGGTTTCGGACCGGATCCACCTCCCCTGTGGCTTGGTAATGACATTGCCTGTCAAGAACTTTGTGTATCTGGGATCCATAGTGACAGACAATGGGGACCTAAAACCAGAGATCATCCGCAGAAGAGCCCTGGCTGCATCAGCTCTGCAGTCTCTCTGGAAACCACTCTGGCGGCACCAGACCAACTCACGCAAGACGGCACCCCGGATGTACAACTCTGCAGTTCTCTCCATCCTGCTATATGGCTCGGAGACTTGGCCATTAAACAAGACTCTGGCTACAAGAATAGATGGCTTTGATAGCAGGGCTCTCAGAACAATCGAGAACAGCATGTGGCCCCAGCAGGTTTCCAACGAGGTGCTTAGAGCCCACACGTGCCGGCCCAGGGCATCTGCCTGGCTGCGCAACGTCGCACCTGCTGGTTCGGCCATGTTCTCCGCCTTCCTCCTCACCATCTGACTAGAGCCATTCTCCAGTTTGACTAGCGGGCCGCAGGCTTGAGACGACCACGAGGCAAACCCCGTACCCGATGGCTCGAAGGCATTGCAGGAGACCTCCTGTGTGTGTGTGGTGTGTGTGTGTGTGTGTGTGTGTGTGTGTGTGTGTGTGTGTGTGTGGTTATTACTTTGCATTTCAACAATTATTGCTCACAGGAGGTGTGTTTTAAAATTGTTCAGCCTAACCACTCAATAACACTGACATAAATGTGTGAGAGTTCTACATAGCCATATATTTTTTTTCCATTCTTGCATGATGTTATAATTAAATGCTTTTAAATAAAAACACGTCTGTGTCATATTGCACAAACCCAAAGAAGACATGAAAAGTAGCCACATTGTGTTGATACATCAATTAACTTGATTAATGTTGTTATTACATTATTGGCTGTAGTAATTACATTATCAAAGGATTTTCTCATTGCAAGGCCGATAACGTCATAACGGGCCGATAACTTAATAACTTATTACGTTATCAGCCCGTTATTACGTTATCGGCTTATTACATTTGAAACTGGTCAAATTTATTACGTTATGGGTCATTATTACGTTATCGGCCGTTATTACGTTATTGGTTCCTACAAGTACAAAAGGTACAACAAACAAACTTACTAATATAATAAGAAACTGCAAAAAAATTATTGTAGTGCACTACTTGGAAAAAATAAGAAACACTAAAGCTCTCTGGTGTAATATAAATGATGTACTTCGAAGGACTCCAAAAGGAAATGTATTACCACAGAGCTTGGTCAGAAATTGAAAATTCAAATGAAATTGTGAGTTCAGTAAGTACTATAGTATAGTAGTATAGGACCCCAATTATCCTCCTCAATAACTCCACCATGCACAAATTATAATTATGACTGTGTCCAGGAAAACCCAAATACAATGTTTCTTACGCCAACAACAGCACAAGAAATAACTGATATAGTTAGAAATGGACTGTGACGAGGTAGATATGAGTATTGTTAAACAGGTGATTGATCACATCGTCACCGCTATCCCATATCTTAAATTTGTCTTTCAAAACTGGTAAATTTCCAGATTTAATGAAAATGGCTAAAGTTATTCCCATCTATAAAAATGGTGACAAAACTCAATTCTCTAATAATTATAGACCTATCTCAATACTACCTCAATTCTCAAAAATATTGACAGTCAACATGGCTTTCGCAAAGCAGATCTCCCGCTCTCGCGTTAATGGAACTTATAGAGGAAATTACACATTATCAACAAAAAAAAAGTATTCAATAGGTATTTTCATCGACCTTAAGAAGGCTTTCACAACTAATATTTTACAGTGGAAATGGGAATGACAATAATAATGGGTCGTGTTGACTATGTAATACTTATTATAACTAAATTAATAGTCAATTAATAGAATGGTGACTGGTGCTTATAAGTATTGATTGGAAATGGTTATTATGTGAACGGGAATGAGGAATAAGAAAAAGGAAAAAAGTACAAATTGTAAATAAAATAAGTAATTCAGGAATTTGTAATGTAAAGTGTTGTATTGTATGTAACATGAGATGTTGTATTACTGTATCCGGAATGTAAATTAATCATGAAAATGGGGGTAGGCACTTATAAGCTTTCTTGGTTCGGCCTCAACTCCTTTTGAGTTTTTATTTTTTGTTGCTTTGTTTGTTTTCTGCACTGTAATAATATTGTTGTAAAAATCACTCAAATAAATCCAATCAATCAATCAAAATGTTTTCTATAAATGGAGACAGTTTGGCTTCACTGTTGCTTCACTTCCAAGGAGTGGCCGTCCTGTAAAGACTCCAAGGCACAGCACAGAATACTCAATTAGTTTAGTTTAGTTTAATTGTTTATTTGAGCAGAATACATTCAGCTCAAAAGGAGTGGGCTGAAGCAAGAAGCTTATGAGCGCCTACCCCAAATAAATGCTCAGTGAGGTAGAAAAGAAACCTAGAGTGTCCGCTAAAGACTTACAGAAATCACTGGCACATCCAACATCCCTGATGACGCATCTACAATACGTAAAACACTGAACTTGAATGGGGTTCATGGGAGAACGTCACATAGGAAGCCTCTGCTGTCTAAAAAAAACATTTCTGCACATTTGAAGTTTGCCAAAGAGAACTTGGATGCTCCACAGCACTACTAGCAAATATTCTGTGGTTGATGAACCCAGGTTGAATAGTTTGGAAGGAACACACAATGTCATGTGTGGAGGAAAATGGAACAACATCAAAACCCTCCTCACTGTGAAGTCTGGAGCAGGAGCATCATGGTGTTAAACCCTCTCCTCACTGAAGTCTGGAGCAGGAGCATCATGGTGTTAAACCCTCTCCTCACTCAAATCAAATCAACTTCACTTTATTTATCCGTTAGGAACTTCATTTGCAGAGGAAGTGCCAGTACGGGCCCGATAAAAACAGTACATCCACAGACATGCAACACAATCAACATGTGCAATAATAAATACATTAAAACAATATAGTGGGTCTGTGATAGACCAGGTCCACACAGTCATTTGTTCAGCAGGTGGATGGAGGTAGGGAGGAAAGTGGAGATCGCCCTCTTTGTCCCCAGAGGGAGGGACCTGAACCTGCGCCCAGACGGCAACAGGGCGTAGTGAGAGTGCAGAGTGTGTGAAGGGTCTGTGGAGATCTGGGTTCCTTTCTTTAGAACTCTGGAGTCATAGATGTTACTGAGGGAGTCCTGCCCCTGACCGATGATTTTATTGCTGATTTTGATAATTTTATTGAGCATGTTGCGTAGAGGTGGGAGATATATCGTTTAGACGATAATATCGAGATATTTCATAATTTGTACAATCCGACCCCCCAAACATGTTTTTTTTCTGACTTTGTCGCGTTGTCCTTGTGGGTTACCGTAGCGTGCCAGCCGCCCCTCCGCTGCGTAACACATTCAAAACAACAACATGGCAGCGTGGAGCGATTACAGAGATGAAGAATCTAATGATAGAATGAAGTTTGTCACTTGAGTCGCTCATATTTGCGAGGAAAGGGCTCAGGACAAGTTGTAGCACGGCCTTGCTAGCTAGCTAACTTTCCTAACTTTTACCCTCGCGCTAACTAACAACGCGGTGAAGAAAACCACAATGCAAACGCGGTTAAGTAAGGGATAATGCACTCCGAGGTGTCCATTATCAGAAATAACTGGACTCCGCGGAGTCCAGTTACAGGTGCGAGCGGACCTCGATCTGGACTCCTGCCCGCTGATCCTGCTCCCACACAGCCAGCCGAGAGTGCCTGAACGACCCCCAAGCTATGCCCCTGCCCCAACCATGATGCCCCTGGCCCTGTCCTGCCCCTGCCCCATAGCTCCCTTGGTCAGTATGCCACGAGTAGTGCCCCTGTCATGCCACAGCTAGCCCCACACCCCAAAGTGCCTCCCCGAAATGCTGTACCCCAGAACACAATGACAATTCAAGATGGAGCCGCTGCAGCAATACGTACGGACTCTGAAACAGTGCCAGACCATGGTGGCAGTACGTATTGGGAGAATGACAGTGACGACGAGGTCGTGGTGACGATGACTAAACAAAAGAGGGGCCCGTGTCAGGGGAGACCCTGAAAGCAATCTACCAAGCAAAGTCCAACATCTGCAGCTGCCCATGATTGCAGTGGCCGGAGTAAACGGTGCCACACTCGTGTATCGAGCACGGGGTCACGATGACCTGAGAGCCGCTGCAAACAATCTCCCCAGTCCCAGAGAGGATGGCAGCAAATTCGCCCGGGAACTGAGAATGTTTTGCAAACAACAGCAGTGCACGATCTCTGCACAAAAAGTGTTTCCACTGAAAGCTGGCTCCTCCCAGATTACAGCATGTAAACAGACGGCACGTGAGTCCTCAGCTGATTTCATTGTGAGAATGACTCAAGGTTTTCACAGCGGGGTCGAACCGTTAGCTGACCCCTGATGCAGGCTGAATATGAGAGACGACTGGCCGCTGCCCTTCTGCGAGGACTGCACCGGGAGGTGTACAAGAGAGTGTGTGCCGCATACGTTGGGGTGCATGAAGACCCAAAAGGTGGACAAGATAAAGCGCCACGCAAAACAAGCTTACAAAACACTTGTGGATAAAGAGGAAAAGGAAGATATCAAATCAAAGAAAGATATGGAAAAAGCAACGCTCCTCCTGTTTAAAGCAGCAGGACGCAACCCCCGTTTTCAGTGGCCGTAGCCCTGTACCCCAAGTCATCAGCAGGTACTGAAAGATGGAGCGTGCTTCAAATGTGGGAGTCTGGACCACTGGGACAGTGATTGCCTTGAGACGACGAGAGATGGGGATGACAACAATGTCGCTGGCACAGACACGAGAGATACCCCTACCGCAGTCCCCCTGTAGGAGAAATAATACCAACAACTGGGCATGGAGGACTGATCGAGGAAAGCACACACTTGGGACGGCCTGACACCCATGTCAAAGGAGGACGGTATGTATGCCTTACTCTGTTATGCACAGCGCCCACTCACCTTGTTAACAATGAAACTGATATTGGGTTGTATCCATGTTTTGACAGATGTAAACAAACATTCCCCTGAATACAACATGATTGTAGCTGGCGAAAACATACATTTTAGTACATTCAGGGGCTACTAATTTGGTGGTTCGAATTAGTAGTTTGACGTCAAGACCCGAGCTGAGTGGCCGCGTGGTAACGTCGATTGGTGTGTCAGGCGAGAAGCTGTCTGAGATACACACATCTCCTTTAAATTGTAAAGATGCTGAAGGGAACAGTTTCAAACATGCATTTCTCTATTGACCCTTTTTGCCCTGTGAATTTGCTCGGACGAGATTCAATGGTACGATTGGGCCTGTGTCTCGTGTCAAACCCGGAGGGGTTACAAGTTGTGCCTAAAAATGATTTGGCCTCATATTCCATGTACATGGGACTCTATCCACAAACAGACTCCCCAAAATACATCAATGCATACAAATTGTCCCCAAGCCCTGAGTGTGATAGAGTACTTGAACTCGTAAAAGAGCGAGTAAATCCTATGAATTCACAGCTTCTGGACAGTGGAGATTTGGTCTGTGTCAGCAGTGTTGTAAAAAGTATCATATGTTTTGAAAACATGTGACGGGAGTGAAGACAACATTGTGTCAAAATATTAGTTTTGGAATCGACACTGTGTAAAATTGAGTGTATTTTTAAGCAGCGAACAGGAAAAGGTTTTTACATGTCTCTAACATGCTGCGTCTCTAACATAGCGTAATCTATGCCCGAGGCTGTGATGTGGGTCAAGGTTTAGGAATGTCTTGACGTGTGTGTGTGTGTGTGAGCGTCTGATTGGGTGTGAGTGTTGAAGCTGGTGTTGTGTGTCTCGCAGCGCGTGCGAGTACCGCGCTCCTCTACAGCGCGCATGGTGTTACGCGCGTCACTTTCTTGGAGACTTTGGAATCAGCGAGGGGAGGGGTCGGTGTGCTCTCCCTGTGTTAAGTCTGCTGGTGTTGACAAGTGAAGGGAAAAGCTGATTATTATGGGCTTTGAAACAGGTGATGTAATTTCTAGGATGACGTCACACTGCTGTGAGTTAATTGCAAATTACTTTATTATTGAGGCCCCTCTGGCGGCTATTGTACATGGGGAGGAGTTAGACTGTCAAGTCTGTGGACTGTGTACAATGAACGCCAGAGGCTGAAAAGGCAGTTGTGGAGCTGAAAAACAGCTTTACAGTGTCCCAGACCAAAACAGGCCATTCACACAAACTGTGAATGGGAAAGCAGAGGTTCATGGTTTCTCTCCTGTTGCAAGATTTCGGGGGACGCCCCACTCTGGAGCTCATTTGATCCAATGGCAGCAGGCCTGCCTGTCTGCCACAGTGGTAGCTGCCGCTGAGAAAGCTTGCATCACGTGACTTTTCAGGCTACTCTTCTCTAACTCTGCTTGTGCCACACGCTGTGTCTATAATCTTGCTAGAGCAGAAAACTTCGCATCTGTCACCTGCTCGCTATGCTATAATGCTGTGCTTAGTGAACTTTCACATGTCAGTGTGAAGAAAGTGGGAGCACCCTGCTTGACTTTTTCCCATTTCCACAGATGGAGATGGACGCTTGGATGAAATGTTTTGTGAAATGTTTTAATCAGTGTACTTTTGATTAAACCCTGATCTGTATGTTCTGTATCTTGTGAATTTGACTCTGTTGTATTTGGCCCACTGTCTTCTCGTTTTTCAGCACAGACTGCTGAAAGCCTTTTGCGTCTGCACAAACATCTGTATGTCCAAAAGGAAACTAGTGATGACGTGTTTTCTTGACTTTGTAAGATGCAAACTGTTGCAGGTGCAGAGGAGGTGAAACTGTGGAAGGAGAGCTGTGTTTTGTATGGTCCTGATAAGGAACCATGTTTACCTAAACATTTTTTAGGCACTTTGCGGTTTTAGCACACGGGATTGGTCATGCATGACGGACGTGGTCAGAGACCTCACGGTGGGACGACGACCGTTGGTAAGCATACAGGAATGCACGTTTTGGTGGGTGATATTTCTGCACAGGTCAGGACGACTTTACCAAAGGAGGCGGAGACCACGCTGGCATGCCATCCTCTCGGAGGACTTTATCGTGGTGAAGGAGCTGAGCGGTGGCTGGGACCATTTCGGGTGCTGCTGATAACGGAGACAGCGGTGAAGGTCGCAGAAAGGGCCACGTGGGCCCAGGCCTCGCACTGTCGGGTGGTACCAAGTCTGTGGGAAAGAGCGGCATCACACCCGGACGGTGGCAGCACGGTGCAAGGGGTTGGCTCTCCGAGGAGCCTCCAGTCATTTCGATGGCGAGGGTTGTGCACCAAGGCAAACCCTGTAGTGGATCTGAAACAGGACGGTTTCCAACTCACCAGCGCCACAACCACGACGGGTGCTGAGTCTGAGGCCTTGTAAGAAGCAATACAAGGTATAGCTGCTTACTCTATCTGAGCTGATGGTGGGCGGAGATGACCTTTGTTACCATGGCTACGATGGAGCGCTTGGTGGAGGAGAGAGATGCGGAGCAGGCACGAGTGGGCGGAGCTAAGTGCCGCTGGCTGTTGATCGCGTTCTGTCCACAGCACGGTGTCACTGGCCTGAATGTTTCCACTGCTGGGGGGAAGCTGCTGGCAGGTTTGAAGATGTTCAATAACTCAACGGAGTATTCTTGGAATATGTGGTATCAGTCTGCAGAATACATTGCCAAAAGCCACAATAGATCATCACGTTACGTCTGCTGCTTTCTTCCTATGGCGGCAAACGCCCCTCATGTTACCCCCCCCCCCTTTGCCAAGTGACAAAGCATGAGAAATATTTCCCTAAGACACTGAGATCATTGAAGAGCCCAAAGGCGCTCAGGCGCATTGTGTTGTCATGGACTAGGACTGCCCGATAAACAAAAATTAACTGACAGCAACAGAGGACTGAAATACACTGAAAAGCCCGGACGAGAGCTTGGCTCCGGGCTGGCAGGGCCGTGCGTTATCGTTCTGGCGGCTGATCAGTTACATTGTCAGCGCCGGGGAGATGGCGCATGCGCTCGAGAGTCCGAGAGTATGAGTTAACTCACCTCTGATTAGGCCTTAGACTGATAGGAACATGCAATTGTTTTTATCTTTGGTCGTTAGCTGTTAATCCGGCTAAGATGATTTTGTGCTCCAGTTGTTTCTTTTGAATTATGATTAGAGTGTGGTGTGATGAATGTTTATTGCCTTTGCTTGTGCCTTAAACTAGAGAATGCTGTCATTCTCGTAAAAATAGCTGCCCCTATTTTCCTACGCTCGCCGATGAAGTGTTATTTCTAAACCTAGCTTGGATGAATAACATTGATGTTTTGAGTGTCTATTCTGTGTTCTTCATTGATGGTCTTATGTTAACCTTTAATCAATGTGTGTGATGTTAATTTTGGTTATGTTTGGCCTGGGTTTGTGGGTTAAAAGCTCTGTTCCAATGTCCGCACTGCCTGGAACATAAATGTGAGTGATAGGAGATGGCCTGGAAGGATTTGTCTTTGTGATGGTTGATTTGATTTGATTTATTATGACTTAATAATGACGCTTGGTACTATGCATCTGTACTGTCTGTGTTTGAGTTCTGTAAGTTTTGATTTGTTGGATCTTTTTCCTGTTAAACATGATTGACGTGATTTGGTGTGATTAATGTATCAAATGCTTTGATAAATTATCAGAAGACGGGAATTGTTATGGCAAAATATATTTAACACACGTTTAATGGATGAAGTATATGTCTGTGCTATGACCTGATCACAGGTCATGTCACAGATAGAGAATAGGCCTTGGGGGATACGCACATGCGTCACATGCAGAGATACAACGTAACTGTTGGCGCCAGCCTGTTATGTCTGGCGGTCTGATACGGGTGATCACTGTATAAATATACGACGGATTGTGTAAAAGGGCAGAGCACTGTGAGCCCGCCATGTTGCTGTGTCTGTGTTCTCCCTGTGTTTAAGACAATAAATGACCACTTGATTCAGACTTCAACTCTCGTTTACATTTTTCTTTACGTTATTAGATATACGAAAAATGTCTTTACAATTGGAAATAACTGGACTCCGCGGAGTCCAGTTATTTCTGATAATGGACACCTCGGAGTGCATTATCCCGCTTATACCATGGTCCGGCTAACTGAAACTGTTCATTGGGACCTGTTTGCTTATTTTTTAAGTCCTGGGCAGGAGTTATTTCCCTTTTTAATCAGTTTTACCTGAAACTAGTTCCATCTCAATTGTTTACCGTGATATAGAATGTGATTTAACTGTCTTTTTAACTGGTGCACATTATCACTTTTTAATGGACACCTTCCAGCCAATCAGAATCAAGTATTCACCCAGACCATGGTATAACGGCTAATAATATCCTCCTCACCTGTTTTCTTCAGATCACGTAAGTTCCAGGACAAACGTGTCTCCCTGTCTGTCTCTTTCCCTCCTGTGTGTCTGTGCGTTTGCCCCCCCCCTGTGCATCAGGAGAAACGCGAAAAGGAGAAATAGGGAAAAACTGGATCCTTTGAAAAACGCGTTAATATTCACAGATCTATCCCCAGTCTCCTGACAATAAAACACAAGTAAACTGCCCAGAGGCAGGTGAACTTACAGGAGCATTGCACTGTGATGGAGATGAAGTTGCAAATATTGTAGCAAAATTATTTTATCTTATCTTCCGTGTTCTTCCCATTGACAGTATGGTTCTTCCAGATAAAGGTAGAGCATTAGATGAATAAATAGAATAAAATAGCTTTAAATGAATTTCCCCTATTGTCTAAAGGCTTTGATTTTGAAGTATTTTGTCAGGTGTAAATTATATCGCCAAATACATCGTTATTGTGATATTTCTTTTTCATACCGTGATATACATTTTTGTTCCCCCTGCCCTAATGTTTAAATCAATAATGTGTCACATCTTTATGTACTAGTAATTCTATACAATAATAGGTCAGATACAGCAAGTCAAAAGACCAACTGAACCTTCTTTGTCAGTTTGCACACATTTCTGTGAAGGATTTTGCAAAAATATCGTCTGAATATCGATATCGAGATATTGAAAAAAAATATCGAGATATTCATTTTTGTCAATATCGCCCACCCCTAATGTTGCGGTGGGTGAGAGTGAGTGAACCAAACCAGACAGTGATGTTGAATGTGAGGATGGATTTAATGAAACATTTGTAGAAAGAGGCAAGAATGGATCGGTGAACTTGGAGTTTGCGGAGCTTACGGAGAAAAAAGAGGCGTTGACATTTAAAAAAAATGTGTTCAGCGTTGAGTTTGAATGTGAGTTTATGGTCGATTTATGGAGCCGAGGTACAGTGAGGAAAATAAGTATTTGAACACCCTGCTATTTTGCAAGTTCTCCCACTTAGAAATCATGGAGGGGTCTGAAATTGTCATCGTAGGTGCATGTCCACTGTGAGAGACATAATCTAAAAAATAAAATCCAGAAATCACAATGTATGATTTTTTAACTATTTATTTGTATGATACAGCTGCAAATAAGTATTTGAACACCTGAGAAAATCAATGTTAATATTTGGTACAGTAGCCTTTGTTTGCAATTACAGAGGTCAAACGTTTCCTGTAGTTTTTCACCAGGTTTGCACACACTGCAGGAGGGATTTTGGCCCACTCCTCCACACAGATCTTCTCTAGATCAGTCAGGTTTCTGGGCTGTCGCTGAGAAACACAGAGTGTTTGAGCTCCCTCCAAAGATTCTCTATTGGGTTTAGGTCTGGAGACTGGCTAGGCCACGCCAGAACCTTGATATGCTTCTTACAGAGCCACTCCTTGGTTATCCTGGCTGTGTGCTTCGGTCATTGTCATGTTGGAAGACCCAGCCTCGACCCATCTTCAATGCTCTAACTGAGGGAAGGAGGTTGTTCCCCAAAATCTCGCAATACATGGCCCCGGTCATCCTCTCCTTAATACAGTGCAGTCGCCCTGTCCCATGTGCAGAAAAACACCCCCAAAGCATGATGCTACCACCCCATGCTTCACAGTAGGGATGGTGTTCTTGGGATGGTACTCATCATTCTTCTTCCTCCAAACACGTTTAGTGGAATTATGACCAAAACGTTCCATTTTGGTCTCATCTGACCACATGACTTTCTTCCATGACTCCTCTGGATCATCCAAATGGTCATTGGCAAACTTAAGACGGGCCTTGACATGTGCTGGTTTAAGCAGGGGAACCTTCCGTGCCATGCATGATTTCAAACCATGACGTCTTAGTGTATTACCAACAGTAACCTTGGAAACGGTGGTCCCAGCTCTTTTCAGGTCATTGACCAGCTCCCCCCGTGTAGTTCTGGGCTGATTTCTCACCTTTCTTAGGATCATTGAGACCCCACGAGGTGAGATCTTGCATGGAGCCCCAGTCCGAGGGAGATTGACAGTCATGTTTAGCTTCTTCCATTTTCTAATGATTGCTCCAACAGTGGACCTTTTTTCACCAAGCTGCTTGGCAATTTCCCCGTAGCCCTTTCCAACCTTGTGGAGGTGTACAATTTTGTCTCTAGTGTCTTTGGACAGCTCTTTGGTCTTGGCCATGTTAGTAGTTGGATTCTTACTGATTGTATGGGGTGGACAGGTATCTTTATGCAGCTAAAGACCTCAAACAGGTGCATCTAAATGTAGGATAATAAATGGAGTGGAGGTGGACATTTTAAAGGCAGACTAACAGGTCTTTGAGGGTCAGAATTCTAGCTGATAGACAGGTGTTCAAATACTTATTTGCAGCTGTATCATACAAATAAATACTTACAAAATCATACATTGTGATTTCTGTATTTTTTTTTTAGATTATGTCTCTCACAGTGGACATGCATCTACGATGACAATTTCAGACCCCTCCATGATTTCTAAGTAGGAGAACTTGCAAAATAGCAGGGTGTTCAAATACTTATTTTCCTCACTGTATTTGTATGATTGAACCTTTTCAATTATTTTGTTGTTGACTGTGAGTGAGGGAGAGCTGGAGTGGCCATGTTGGAAGTTAATGGTCATTTCTTTGGTCTTGGATACATTTAAATCCAGACAGTTCTCCTACACCACCCTGAGAATGAGTCCAGTTCAGTTTGCAGTAATCCATGCGTGTTTGTAGTGTCCATGATAACTGTGTCGTCTGAATACTTGATGTAGGTTATACCTGGGGTGGTGCTCCTGCAGTCGCTTGTGTACAGAGTGAAGAGAAGTGGAGAGATGACTGAACCTTGAGGAGAACCAGTGGATATTGTCCTGACAGCACTGAGTTGGCCGTTCACTCGGACCCTCTGATCCCTCCCTGTGAGGAAGGAAAGGACCCAGAGGATGAGGTGGGGGTTGGCATTCATCTGGAGCAGCTTACGCCCCATGAGATGTGGCTGCACGGTGTTAAATGCACTTGAGAAATCCCCAAAGACCAGGCTGACATGGGACTTGGGCTTTTCCAGGTGGGTGATGACACCATGTACCAGAGTGAGCACAGCATCATCCACCCCTCTCCTTGGCTGGTAGGCAAATTGCAGTGGGTCAGAGTGTATACCCACATCAGCCTGCAACTGGGCCATGACAAGCCTTTCGAAGCTCTTCATGACCAGTGATGTCAAAGCCACAGGCCGGTAGTCGTTGTTGGTGCTTGGGTTGCTCTTCTTTGCCACTGGACAGATGATGGAGGACTTCCAGATGGAGGGGATGGAGTGCTCCGCCAGAGAACGGTTGAACAGGGAGCAGAAAACACCAGCCAGCTGACTGCAGCAGCCCTTCAGCAGGCGCCCACAGATCTGATCCGGTCCAGGAGCCTTGTTGGGTTTAGTCTGCTTCAGTGCGCGCTCCACATCCGCAGGCAGCAGCTGCAGGTCCTCAGTGGACTGGGACATAGAGACAAGCTCTGCAGAGAGCGTCTCCCTCTCCTGTGTGTAATCACACTGATCATGCCTGCAGTAAAAGATGTTCAGATCCTCTGCATACGGACACACACTTCAGCAGAAAACCCAGATGAGGTGGATTTGGAGGGGAGTCCGGTCAGGGTTTTAACGCCCTGCCAGGCCTCTCTGGCCCTTCCATGGTTAAAAAGTCTCTCCACCCTGTCTTTATAAGTTCTCTTGGCGGTTTTAATTTCTTTGTTCAGTCTGTTTTGAATTAATTTACCTTCTAGCTTGTTTCCTGAATTAAATGCTATTTTCTTTTCATTCGGGGTTGTTTTCAGTGATTTAGTTATCCAGGGCTTATTGTTTGAAAATACTTTAACGTTTTTTGTTGGAACCAGCATCTCTACACAAAAGGTGATGTATGATGTTACAACATCTGTGGCCTCCTCTAAAGTGTTGCCCTCAGTGAGCACCTCCCATTGTGTGCAGTCAAAACACCCCTGGAGAGTCATCTGCACTTCACTGTCCCACTGTTGGACCTGCTTCTTAACTACACCCTCCCTCTGCAGTTTAGTGCGGTATACTGGGACTAGGTGGATAACATTATGGTCTGCAGTACTGAGTGGTGGTTTCTTATGAGCTCTGTACGCATCCTTGACGTTGCCATAGCAGAGGTCGATTGTCTTATCGCCCTAGTGGCACAGGTAACGTACTGGTGGTAAGTGGGGAGCGTTTTATTCAGTCTACAACCATTAAAATCTCCAAGTACAAACACAGGAGAGTCGGGGGAAGCAATGTCTCTGAACACAAGACGCAATGGTCTCTGATGCGTCACATTGCCAGAAGGTGGGATGTACACTAGCACTAGCGCGAGCTGGCCAAACTCGCGGGGAAGATATTTGGGCCTGAAAGTCAGAGCGAGTAGTTCTACATCAGCTGTACAACAAGAGTCAGTGACAGTGGCTGTTCTACTCCACGCCTGGTTGATGTACACACAGACCCCGCCCCCATGCTTCTTCTTGCTGCTCGCGGTGTCCTGGTCCAGACGCACAGGCGTCCCGAAGCTACTAAGGGAGAGCTGTGAGTCTGCGATGGTGCTATCCAGCCAGGTCTCCGTTACGCAAATCACACCTGCGTCCTTGTAAGCCCACTGGCACGAGATGTTGGCGTGCAGCTCGTCCAGTTTATTGCGCAGGGCTCGGACATTTGCGAGCAGAATAGAGGGTAGTGGTGGACTTTTGGCTGCGCGGGAGAGATATTTCAGCCTCTGACTCACGCCACCCCTCCTTCCCCGCTTTCTTCAAACAGCCCCGCTCGTCACCCTGCCGCCTCCACGCTGGCCCGGTATGATCTCGGCCCAGTCCTGTAGACCCGCTGGTACTGGATACTTCACATCCCGTAAGAGTAATAGATCATCACACTGCAGTATTTCACTGCCACGATTCGCTTCAAACGCGAGCAGGGGTCCCACAGTGAACCAGAGTAGAAGCAGCAAGGTAGCCCACTTCCTCATTGTGACAGCTGACAGATCGACTTGCCAAAACTTTGCAACGTGAAATTAAGGTAGTGAGAGTTCAATCGCGCACAGATCAGTCTCTGATGATCCAGCGCAACTTAAGACAAGAAATGTCATTCACAACCACACGATCAAACAGCAGGATTATCGTTCTTACACCAAGCAAACGGGCTGCACTCAAGACGCTCCACCGCCTGTCGCCATTACAGCGCCATTTCATCACTGAAGTCTAGAGCAGGAGCATCATGGTGTAACCCTCTCCTCACTGAAGTCTGGAGCAGGAGCATCATGGTGTTAAACCCTCTCCTCACTGAAGTCTAGAGCAGGAGCATCATGGTGTTAAACCCTCTCCTCACTGAAGTCTGGAGCAGGAGCATCATGGTGTTAAACCCTCTCCTCACTGAAGTCTGAGCAGGAGCATCATGGTGTTAAACCCTCTCCTCACTGAAGTCTAGAGCAGGAGCATCATGGTGTTAAACCCTCTCCTCACTGAAGTCTGAGCAGGAGCATCATGGTGTTAAACCCTCTCCTCACTGTGAAGGAGCAGGAGCATCATGGTGTTAAACCCTCTCTCACTGTCGAGCAGGAGCCAGGTGATCTATGAGATGGTTTAAACCCTCTCATCACATGGTGAAGGAGCAGGAGCATCATGGTGTTAAACCCTCTCCTCACTGAGTCTAGAGCAGGAGCATCATGGTGTTAAACCCTCTCCTCACTGAAGTCTGGAGCATGGAGCATCATGGTGTTAAACCCTCTCCTCACTGAAGTCTAGAGCAGGAGCATCATGGTGTTAAACCCTCTCCTCACTGGAAGTCTGGAGCTGGAGCATCATGGTGTTAAACCCTCTCCTCACTGTGAAGGAGCAGGAGCATCATGGTGTTAAACCCTCTCCTCACTGAAGTCTGGGCAGGAGCATCATGGTGTTAAACCCTCTCCTCACTGAAGTCTAGAGCAGGAGCATCATGGTGTTAAACCCTCTCCTCACTGAAGTCTAGCAGGAGCATCATGGTGTTAACCCTCTCCTCACTGAAGTCTGGAGCGGAGCATCATGGTGTTAACCCTCTCCTCACTGTGAAGTCTGGAGCAGGAGCATCATGGTGTTAAACCCTCTCCTCACTGTGAAGTCTGAGCAGGAGCATCATGGTGTTAACCCTCTCCTCACTGAAGTCTAGAGCAGGAGCATCATGGTGTTAAACCCTTCCTCACTGAAGTCTGGAGCATCATGGGTTAAACCTCTCCTCACTGGAAGTCTGGAGCAGGAGCATCATGGTGTTAAACCCTCTCCTCACTGAAGTCTGGAGCAGGAGCATCATGGTGTTAAACCTCTCCTCACTGAAGTCTGGAGCAGAGCATCATGGTGTTAACCCTCTCTCATGAAGTCTGGAGCAGGAGCATCATGGTGTTAAACCCTCTCCTCACTGAAGTCTAGAGCAGGAGCATCATGGTGTTAAACCTCTCCTCACTGAAGTCTAGAGCAGGAGATCATGGTTAACCCTCTCCTCACTGAAGTCTGGAGCAGGAGCATCATGGTTTGGGGCTTTTTTGTTGCTTCAGGGCCTGGACAACGTGCCATCATCAATGGAAAAGTTAAATCCCACATTTATAAAGATATTTTGCAGGAAAGCTTGAGGCCATCTGTCCAACAGCTGAAGCTCTAAAGAGGATGGAGCTGCAACAGGACAATGACCCAAAGCACAAAAGCAAATCCACTTCAGAATGGGTTCAGAAGAATAAAATACGCGTTCTGGAATGGCCCAGTCAAAGTCCTGACCTAAACCTGATTGAGATGCTGTGGCATGACCTCAAGAAAGCGATTCACACCAGACATCCAGGAATCTGCTGAACTGCTTTTGTAAAGAGGAACGGTCCAAATTCATCCTGATCGTTGTGAGCGTCTAATTTGCAACTACAGGAAACGTCTGGATGAAGTTATCGCTGCCAAAGGAGGGTCAACCAGCCATTAAATCTAACGGTGTACTTACTTATTCCACACTGTCCTGTGAATGTTTACATGTTATTGCCAATAAAAACATGATAAATGTAAATGTTTGGGTGGTATTAGTTCAGGCAGACACTGTTTAATCATTCCTGTGATTTTCATGAAGATCAGACGACATTTAGTGACCAAATTAGGCAGAAATGTGAGGAATTACAGATGGTGTACTTACTACTTCTTCCCACTGTACATGTATTCTGTATACAGCACTTTGGGCAGCAATGTTGTTTAAAATGTTCTATAAATAAACTTGACCTTGACCTACTTTATACTTTTACTTCAGTAAAGCCTTTGCTCCTGTGTCTGTACTTTTATTGAAACTATTGGAGTTTTCTTCCAGCGCTGGTCGCCATGGTTACTGCTCTTTAAGTGACGTCACTGAAACTATGAGTAGGATTATTTATTATGTAGTATTTCAGACTCACATAAACAGTTCAGCTCAGACTGAGGTCAGAGCGACGTGTGTCAGAGTAAAAACAGTCGATCAGTGAAGAGTCGACAGAGCTGAAAATGGAGGAAAACTGTTTCTCTGAATAAAACTGTTTTCCTCTTCATAATTAAGTTAAGTTATCCTTTATTAATCTCTGTAGAGAAATCTATTCTCTGCATTTGACCCATCCTCAATGTTGCTGGGGCGACCTGTAGGAGCAGTGAGCTGCTGGCGTGGGCCGGCGGGGGAGAGGGAGGGGCAAGTGTCTTCCCCAAGGACACAACAACACTGTGCATTTTTGCGGCAGCTGGGATTTGAACCCCCAATCTTACGATTACGAGACGACCCGCTCTACCAACTGTGCCACTTCTTAAACACAAGGTTGAAACGGAGGAATCGTAAATAATATGTGTACTGTTACTTCAAAATAAACTACTGTAGAAGTAAAAGTACTGTGTGATACTCTACGTGCAGTTAGTGGAAACAGTTACATTAAAGTACTTGAGTAAAGGTAACTGAGTACTCCCCGCCTCGGCCAATGGGAGCAGAGGATTATCTGTGTTAGTTCTGCACACTCTGTGTCCTCCTCTAGGGGGCACCACCACATTCAATGAACTGACACTGAGCAGAGATTCTGAGCAGCTCTGGAGAAGAAGAGATTCAGATTTAAATGTGCAGTACCTGAACAAACCAGGAGGAGGCTGGAACCATCTGAGTCACCATCGTAGATACATTCTCTCACAGAGCTCTTCTTCACACAGGAAGTGATGACTTTCCACATTTTACTCATGTCAGACCCGTCTCTCTTTTCTGTAGAAACAGGAGACCACAGTCCAGGTCTCGACACACGACGGCCGCCGCCTCCAGGTCCCAGGAGCCAAAGAGGTCAAAGGTCACCACTCGTCTCCACTCTCCTCTGAGCGCCGCCTCCAGCGTCCCCTCACAGCTACTGGCCCCTCCCACCAGCCTCAGCGGCTCTGGACACAAACACAGGTGAGCCCCGCCCCTTTACAGGCCCCGCCCCTGGCCCCGCCCCTTTACCTTTGCAGGTGAGGTTGAGAGTGGGGCAGGTCTCTGGGCCGGTCCTGGTCCGGGGACAGTCCATCAGCTTAGACTCGTGGCCCTCACAGTGGAACGTCTGCCCCAGAGGAGAGAGCGCCCCCTGGAGGAGAGGAGCCCCACAGCCCAGCTCCCTGCACAGCACCTCTGCCCCGCGACGGTCCAAGGCCCCCTCACAGACCCCGGCCCAGGACTGGGCCAAGGACTGGTCCTGGATCTGCAGAGATCCTGAACACAGGCTCCGCCCCCCGACCAGCCGCACCGAGTCTGTGTATGAAGATGAGATCACAGTCTGAGCTGCTCTGCAGTAAGTCTCTCCTTTATGTAGAAAAGGTCAGTAATGTTTCCTAGAGTTTCAGTGTCTCTGATGTGGGTCTGTGCAGAGCGTCGCCGCGGAAACAACAAAGTCTAACGTACAAATACAAACTATTACTTTAGTTCTTTAACTTCAAAACTATTTGAAAACTCTTTACTTTGACATTTTAACTGGATTCAAAGAGTCTCAGTCCACACTGGTCCTATAGCGACGATATCAAGCTCAGTATCGAGTACATTCTGAGTTAAACGCTCGTTGTGGGCAAGCTAAAACTTTAGCTCTCTCTGTGTTACTATTGTTAATCCATGTATTAAATGTAGCTGTAGAGTCCACTCTATCTTATTGTAGATCTAAATTGGCCCATTATCTCCACGGAGACTATTCTTTCCTCCGCTTGAACCAACACTTCTGCGTGGATTAATTCCCTTCTCTCTCTCTCCTCCGTAGCTTAGCCCGCTAGCCTAGCCATGCCTACCCCGTCTACTTCTGCCTCTTTCGCGCTGTCCTGCTCAGTTTGCCGTATGTCGAGTCAGAACCCTGCCTCCTTCACAGATGATAGCAGTTGCTTTAAGTGTAGTGGTAGCTTTGGAGGCCAGGGTGTCCGAGTTAGAGGAGCGGCTTCTCCGGAGTTTTAGTGAAGGCTAGTGTTAGCTACAGTCAGACAGTGGCAGGGACCGCAGTCCGCTCCAACAGTGCTAGAGAGGTTAGTCAGGCTGAGGCTAGCCCCGCAGCGGGTCCCGTGCAGCCGGGACAAGACCAGGACAGATTTGTGACTGTTCGGGGAGGGGGAAGTGCTAAGCGCACACCCGTAGCGCACCAAACGCCTCACGTCCAGAACAGGTTTTCTCCCCTCAGCGCCACACCGGCTGAACCTGATACTCTGGTGATTGGAAGCTCCATAGTTAGGGACGTGAAGATCGTGATCCACGCGGGTGGTAACGATATTCGGCGGAGACAGTCAGAGATTCTCAAATTGCAAGTAGGCGCGGTGTGTGAATTGGCTAAAACGATGTCAGATACCGTAATATACTCTGGTCCTCTGCCCAATTTGGTCAATGATGAAATGTATAGCAGACATTTATCATTTAACTGCTTGTTGTCTAGATGGTGCGAACAAAATGATGTTGAATATGTCAATAACTGGAGCGCCTTTTGGGGAAAGCCCAAGCTCATGCGCAGGGATGGCACACATCCAAATTTGGATGGTGCATCCCTTTTATCTACGAATATGGCCGATAGCCTTAGTCGCGGCCCAAACTGACGGTCCAGATATGAGCCCCGGGCTCAGAGCAGTCGTGTAGAACACTCCTCTGTAACCACCGACCCTGCTCCCGGATTGTCACAAATCATCGTGTGTGTAGATTCTCCAGAACAAATAAAGACTGTGTCTGTCCCCCGTAAACCAAAAACTAAAATATCAAAAGCTCACATAACAAACGCTGGCGTGCGACCAAAACCTAATACAAATACCCAGGAGTAAACTTAACATTAAACTGAAGAATAAACAAAGTGCTAAGCACATAACATGTGGGTTGTTGAATATTAGATCAATCTCATCAAAGTCCATTTTAGTAAATGACTTAATTTGCGATAACAACATTGACCTTCTCGCCCTGACTGAAACATGGCTTCAGCAGGATGACTATGTTAGGCTTAATGAATCTACCCCTCCTAGTTACGTCAATGTTCAGGCTGCTAGAACCACAGGCCGAGGTTGTGCGGTTGCAGTGATATCACACTCTAATCTTGTTCTAAATCCCAAAAATAACCTAAAGTTGAATTCGTTTGAAAGTCTAACACTGTCTCTTACCCGTCCCAAATGGAAAAATCAAAAAGCTTTACTACTTGCTATTATTTATCGACCTCCTGGACCCTATTCAGACTTCTTAGCAGAGTTCTCTGAGTTTTTAGCCAGTATAGTGTTGGATTGGAATAAAATTATAATAGTATACACTAAAAATGCTGGGTTATTTTAACAACCCAACTGCTGGGTTATGGCTGTTGGGTCATTTTGTTGGGTTATTTTCATAGAGTTGGGTAGTTTTTTTCCTACCCAGCAGGTTGGGTCAAAACCACTGAGCTCAACTGTCAGCAGCGGCCATTACTGCTCCTCCACCTCCTCCGATTGAAACTGCTCATAAAGGTATTTATACATGTTTTTATTTGATTACTCTGTCATAAAGAGTCAGTATTTATCCAAATGAAACTGATTAGGCACAAATAATTCATCAATTTGGTTTTGGCTTTGTGTTTCCCTAACACCTTGTTAGCATCTGTCATAGAAGAGAAAGGGTTAAAGTCACGTCTTTTGGACGAGCTGTAGCTAAAAAACGATTCAACACAGAGGTGTAGTTAAATAATCCTGACAGAAGACACTTAAAGAGTAACTAAACACCAAATCAAGTTTTTTTTACTGATAAACTGTCTCATAGTGTTGTCCACTGGTCCCTGACATTATTCTGACATTATAGCGCAAACATGTGTAAAATCCTAACTTTGGCCTGAAAACGAATGGGTTGCGCCCCCTTCAGGGTTAACTCTGCTACTAAATTAGAATTTCCTGATTGGCTGGAGACGTGTCCACGGCCTCCACAAAACGTCATAAGCCGCACCAGCTCCACACATCGTCATCAGGTGCTGCCCATTGTCCTGCCCCTGTACCTGTGGTTTATAACCAAGTCCCTCCCACGTAATCTGTCTGCTGTGATTGTGCCAATGCAAAGGCCCACACACTCACCCCCCGCATGTCACCCCCAAACTTCAGAGACGCCTCTTTCACAGCACTTTTTGACTTTGTTTGTGGGTGGGGAAAGGCTTTGGCCCGTTTAGTTACTCTTTAACTCTCTGTCCCAGTTTTTATTTCGTGTTGATAGGACAAGTATTGACTGACATAATGAGGGCTAAAGGTAGTTAAAATAATCGGTTATGATATCCTATTTAATATAATGCGCGCGACAACCGTTAGCTAATGCTAATTCTAATGCTAACGCGAACTCTTTCTTAAACACTTTTCAGTGTCTTATCTCTGCTGTTGTTTCTTACATAATGTCTTTAGTAATTTAATATGGTTAAATGGATGAGGAGATGAGCAGCAGCAGTAGAGGAGAGAAGGAGAGGCTCAGATATGAGAGAAACAGAGAAAAGTGTTAACAGTTTTCAGTTAGGATATTTTAAAGCCTCTGTCCTGTGTGTTTCAGATCAGCTTTACCCTCTCCATGTGGGACCTCCAGAGCTGATAAATGCCACTAAAGCTTTACAGGTAAGCAGCAGTTTTATAATGATCAGAAATGTTTTATTCTCTGTTTAATTCATTTGCTAAAATACAAACTTGTGTTAATGTGTGTCCTACAGAAAACAAACTCTCCTGAGCTCATCCAACAGCTCTGTCTGTCTGAAGATCATCATCTGCATCACTGGACACCAGTCCCAGTAAGTGCAGTATATTTTTACAAAATATAACATGACCCTTTATAGTTTAGACCAAACACAAATGTAATGTTTCTCTTCCAGTGGGATCTTCAGCTCAGTGGAAGTGTCCGCCTGCCTCTGAGACGATGCCTCTGTCACTTCACCAAGGTAAGGTCTTACATTATACTGTCACTGTCTTATGGGAAGGTTGGTGTCCCTGGTGGAGTAATGGTTACCAGGTATTGGCTTTCATCTGTGACAATGTCTCTTTATTTCCACAGTGGTCTCTGCTGCTGTAGACTGCAGTGTCCTCAACCCTGTCCCTGCTGTGACTGAACTGTCCTCCGCCCTGTCCCCAGCCCTGTCTCCTGCTCTGTCTCCTGCTGCAGTGTCCCCAGCCCTGTCTCCTGCTTCAGACTGAACTTTTCCCAGCCCTGTCCCTGCTGTGACTGAACTGTCCAGAGCCCTGTCTCTGACTCTGAATGAGGACCACTTCACCAAAATACAGCAAGTACAATATGGACAATGGGGGACTTTCCTTAGGCTTGTTAACAACCAAATTAATTATTTGCTGCTGATGATGTTGTGTTAAACAATTATGTTCTGCTTTTGTAAGAAATAAAGTTTCTAAAACAGCACTGGGGTGATCATTACGAATTAACCCAATCATTGGGTAAAATTAAGAACAACCCAACTGTTGGGTTAAAAATAATAACCCAACTCATTGGGTCAAAATAACCCAACGTTGGGTCGGACCAACTTTGACCCAACATTGGGTTAAAAGTTGGGTTACTTTAACCCAGCATTTTTTAGTGTGTAGGTGATTTTAACATTCATGTCGATAATAACAGTGATTGTCTGAGCAAGGCATTTAGTCCCTACTAGATGGGGTTGGCTTTACACAAAATGTGAATCAACCTACTCACTGTCATAAACACACCCTTGATCTGGTTTTAACATGTGAGATTGAAATTAGCGATTGAAATTAACGTTCTCCCTCAGAATCCCGCGCTTTCTGACCATTTTCTAATTACATTCAAGTTCCTAATCGAAGATTATACTAATCAACAGGATAAAATTCAATTAAAACGGACACTATCCGAAAAAGCTGTGTTAAAGTTTAAAGAAATGATCCAGCCAGTCTTTAATACTATGTCTATATGTGGAAATACCAGTTTTATTAACTGTATTTTAGATAATTGCATTAAATATAAGCATTGTAAATATAAAAATGGACAGCAGATGGCACTAACGTTTAGTATAAAAGCCACCCTGGTACACACGCACTTCCTGTGTCTCCTCACTGGCGTCCTCTGGCCTGGTTGGGCTGGGCCCAGGGTTGTGCGTGTTGTTTCATGGGTCCAGATAGCTATGGTTTATTCGTTTATTCCTAAATATTGGTGTAGCTGCTAACACAGGTGTAATTTTAGCGTCGTGGGTGGTTGAGAGCCTCAACGCGCACCATTCCATGACGTCCATTGCTCTCTCGGCGTGTCTGGCCCGGGGTCTGCTGGGGCCGTTGTGTAACCGGGGCTATCGAAGCACCGCGCCGGCCGAGTAGGGCTAGGTGTGGGCGTGCGACAGTAAGCTTGCCTGGCCTCGTGGCTAGCCTTTCCCTCTACAATAACTTCCTCTTATTTACATTTAGGTGGACCTAACCACACTGCTGTCTTGTTTCCTCCATCTTTTGTTGTGTTCAAAGGAAACTAACAAATGTGAACATACTGTTAACGGAAAGCTAATGTGTACAAAGTAATGTGAAAATATTGTGAACCAACTGAGAGCTAAAGTGTACGAACTATACAACGTAAAACATGGAAATAAACGAAAATGATATGTACAAGGAACATGCTGCCTCTGTCCTTATGGGTCGAACCTGTGTGCCTTAAAGCACATCTTTTTCCAGTTTAACTGGATGGCGTTGTCAGGCTTTTATTTATTTTATTTCATTATACCAATACCACTCGTCATGTCACATATAGAGAATAGCTCGCTTATTGATTTAAATGAAAGTGATCAGTTTGTCGACAGCGTTATGCTCACACTAAAAACAGCCCTTGATGTTGCGACCCCACTGAAACAGAAAGTTGTTCGGCCTAGGTGCGTCACTCCCTGGTACAACGCAGAAACACGCGCGCTTAAGCGAAAGACTCGCAAATTAGAACAGTTATGGTGCAATTCTAGCACTGAGCAATCTCTTAGATCTTGGAAAAATTGCCTACTTGCCTATAGGGATGTAACAATATTGCGATATCTCGGAAGTAAAAGTGCCTCGATATCGTCGTGGTCTTGTTGCGATATTTAAACGGACAGTTATCCGTCAAAAACAACCTGAATAACTAGGATCCCGCGGGAAAAAACATTGTAAACTACATAGACCATGATCCATTGCGCTGCGTCGTCACAACAAATGAGCTGTTGAGCCAATAGGAGCGCATGTTGTACGCTGTAGTGTCCACACAACAAGAGAACATGGCGGTTAGCAGCGACCAAAGTGGGGCTCCCGTGGATATTGATGAAAACGCCCCCGAAGTTGTGCCAGCCCCTGCAGCTTTTAAGTCAGACGTATGGCAGCATTTAGGTTTCGCTGTGTCAAAAAACGCTAAAGGAGAGAGGGTGGCGGACAAACAATGGACCATGTGCAAGCACTGCCACGCGAAATTACGATACATCACGGGAAACACCAGCAACATGCGGAGCCATCTGACGACCCATCACCTTTTTTCTGGAGGTAACAGGTGCACATTGCTCGCAAAGCTTGCAGCTCAGACGGGACCTAACGAAACCATCCGGACCAGAGGAAGCCCTGCAACAGTACGTGCCCTGCCCAGAGGACAGCCCGGGGACAGTAGACCCTGTGCACCGCGCTCAATGTGGAACATGCCGAACCTGTCCGGACCGAAGATAGCTGTGGTGCTGCTGTCGAGGTTTTGTTTGACCCCTGGGCACTCGCAAGTATGGAACTTCAAATCAGAACATGGAGCACCTGGGCCTCGCTCAAGCCCAGGTGAGTCCCTGTACACTGCAGCGGGGCGCGTGTGAGGCGGGGAACTCATCTACATAAACTTTGCCCTACGGCATCGCAGCGCAACAAACTGAATCAAAGTCTGTCCATGAATATTAACACTGTAGCCTAGTTTCATGTTTAAAAGCACCAATGAGGATTATATGAAATGTGGCAATGCATTGTTTTTGTTAACAGCGTTTACGTATGTTTTATGCTCCATGAATATAACTATTCCTATTAATATAATAGGAGTTTAAATGTCAGGTTTTTTTTATTATTATCATCATAAACTCAATATCGTGAGCTATTTTACAATACCGTGAGCATCTCCACAATATCGCAATAAATATCGTACCGTGAGCTCAATATCGATATCGTATCGTGAGATTATGATATCGTTACATCCCTACTTGCCTCTAAGCAAGCCATGAGGAAAGCAAAAACTAATTACTACTCTTCATTAATTGAAGTACCGTAAATCCTCTAATACTGGCCTGTGTTCCATTAGCGGCCGGGTCTCTAACAGTGGCCGGGTTCGTAGCTGGCGGAGGCAAATAAAAGCCGGTCTCTAAAACAGGCCGGGGCTATTATTAGAAACTATAGCGGTAGAAATATTTCCCATGTTCGGAATTTGTCTCATACTAGTGTAAACGATAACTCACGTGCAGGAAGTAAACGAACGGGAACCCAGGCCGAGAGAGGGAACGCTGAGGAGTGGAGCTGATCCAAGCGGAACTCTGAGACCGATTTAGCCACTTTTCAAACCTTCTGTGACTGTTTTGGAAACGGGGCAAGAAACGAATGTTGTGTGACCCTGGAGAAGGTTTTAACAAAGTCACCATCGCGTCCTCAAAGCACATCCAGCGGCTCCGTGTGCAGGTAAGTCCCACGCCTCAAAATAACTCCTCCGATCGGCGCGAGCGTCTCGTCTTCTCTCAGGTCTGTTTTATGATCGATCACAAACACAAACGCTCCGTCTAAACTCGCCTTTACACCAGATAACAACAAATAATCCCAAGTCCGCGGTAAAAAAGAAAGAAAGAGAAACCTGCAGTGACATTGATGTCAATGTTCCGCTAACAGCAGCGAAACGCTTCCTGTTGTCCCTACAAAATAAAAGTGTTAATGTTCCAGCCGCTGGGAGAGTGTTTGTAATGTTAATTAATAAATGAACCTAATATTTTAGGTTCAAATGGACACAAATCTCGTTTTCTTCATTCTACTGGTCGTCCGTTTTGCTCAAATAAAAATAAAGGCCTGTCTCTAATTTTGGCCTGGTTCTAATAAAGGCCTGGTCCTTGATGTGCTTGAGTAAATAAAGGCCGCGGCCTATATTAGAGCATTTACGGTAAATAAAAATAACCCTAGGTTTCTTTTTAACACGGTGGCCCGGCTAACAAACTGTCACAGCGCAGTAGAGCCTTCCATTCCTGATACCCTTAGCTGCAATGACTTCCTTAAATTCTTTAATGATAAAATCACAACCATTAGAGATAAAATAAATGATAAGCTTCCCTTATCTTATTCTGATCTAAATCCAGCTGTAGAATCATTGACTCCTTTTGAAGTCTTAGACAGGTTCATAACTGTAGATGAGGCTGAGGTATTATCAATCATTATGTCTTCAAAACCGTCAACTTGTCTTCTAGATCCAATTCCAATTAAACTCCTCAAAGAAATTACTCCTGAAATCTCAGATACCATATTGAAAATAATTAACTCGTCTTTAGAAAATGGGTATGTGCCAAAGTCCTTTAAATATGCTGTTATCAAACCACTTTTGAAAAACCCAATCTCGATCCTGATATTGTAGCAAACTATAGGCCCATATCTAATCTGCCTTTCATTTCAAAAGTCCTTGAAAAAGTAGTGGCTAAGCAGCTTTGCAGCCACCTACAGGACAATAGTTTATTTGAAAAAATTCAGTCAGGATACAGAACTTATCATAGCACAGAGACCGCCTTAGTCAAAGTTACCAACGACCTGTTATTAGCAGCTGACACCGGACTAGCTTCAATCCTAGTTCTGTTAGACCTCAGTGCCGCCTTTGACACAATCGACCACAATATTCTCCTGCAGAGGTTAGAAACTGACGTAGGCATCAGGGGAACAGCCCTCTCTTGGTTTAAATCTTACTTATCTGATAGGCACTAATTTGTTAATGTAAACCAACAGTCGTCACCGTGTTCCAAAGTGTGCTATGGGGTGCCACAGGGCTCAGTTCTCGGGCCAATTTTATTTATATTGTACATGCTTCCATTAGGTAACATAATCCGAAATCACAATATAAATTTCCACTGTTACGCGGACGACACACAGCTGTACTTATCAATGAACCATGTCAGATAGATAAATTAGAAACTAGGGCTGCAACGATTAATTGATTAAATCGATTAGTAAAATGCTTCGAATATTATTTTCCCGCTTCGATGATTCGTTTAATTAATATATCTCATTAAAACCGCATGAAACAGGGCCGCTTACGCGCCCGGAACTTTAAGTGGCGCTTGTTTCCGCACGACCACTTCTGAGGAGCACAGCTCAGTCTAAGGTAGTAAATAACAGAGTGGAGCTAGCTGTGCTAAAACTCGTAGCCAGGCAGAACCAGGTAGCAGAGCAGAGAACCAGGCCGTCGAAATCATCAAAACACGGCTCAAACAAGAAGAAACTCAGCAATGAGAGGTGAAGATAGGACGGAGGCTAACGAGGCGAAAGGACACGGCTCTCCCTGCTATCACGCTACAACAATGCTAACAGCTACATCAATGATGATTTACCATCAGGACGGACGATCTACACATTCATCCACTGTTCAAAGTGTGACATAAGGTAAGATATGATGGCGAACTTACCTCCTACCCCCCCCCCCCCCCCCGAACACTGTAATGACATTACAATTACTTTCGAAAATATGATGTCGTTACTTAATTGCAGTGGCGGGCCGAGGGGTTTCAGTCAGGGCCTTCAATAGTAACCTGGGTTCACGCAGTCAAACGCATATAAACTGATCGACAATAGGCATATGGATAACACTGCCTTTTTGCGTGGCACTTCTTCGCCAAAGGATGTATTGTAGTGGGGTTACATAATTCACCCACGGAACCTAAGTTGCGTTACGGAGTTCCGGGGGGACAGTTAAGACGGTGGGAATTTTCCTAGTTTGGTAGTTGTGTTGGGACTAGTCTGCTCCATTGTTGTTGACGTGTAAATGTCATTAAAAGAAGCATCAGCACTGTCATTTGACACTCCGCCTCCGACTCCCGTCCTTGCACACTACAGTATCAACAACGCAAACCAAAGCAGCGGTGCCTCCGCCCCAAACAAAAGCATGAAAACCTTCGGGAACACTCGTACTAACACTCGAAATAAAGGGATTATAAACTCACAGTTTGGTGCAATGTGAGATGTTTTTTTTAGTCCCGTAGTCCCGTACCTGTTCCCTGCCCGAGTCCCAGCTCAGCTGACGCGAGAAACTCTTCTCCTGTCCGGGGAGCCAAGCGTCTACGTCCCGCTGTTGTTCCCGCTGCTTTGCTCTAGAAGCTCGTCATAATGAAGGGGCGCAAAATATCCGTGATCAGTAAATCCACTTCATTTTGCCTCGTTCGGACATTTCCAAGAGGAATATCGTCTTGCCCATGCGCGGTTACATTAGCGGTTTTCCCAGGCGAACAAAACGTAGGGGAAGCTACTGAGCTACTGCAGGCCCTGGGGGCGTACTGTTAATGTACATAGAATTCTGATTGGCCGATAATTCTGTCAGTTACGCTGGCTGTCAATCATGTGTGCGGCCTGACAACACAGGGCCTGCAGAATCTGTTCTGAAGGCCCTGAGGAGGAGCAGCTCGCCAGAGGTGTTTAAGGCACTTTTTGAGTAGGAAATTACAGTTACACCTCAACAAAACCAATATAAGCGACTCAACTGTACATTATATAAATAAATTAGAAATTAAATATACTATTGAGACATTTTACACTTTTTTTCTTCATTTGGCCAGGGCCAGCAGAGAAGGCCCTGCTGGCCCTGGAGGATATGCTACCCCTGACCTGTTACATAGCGTAGGGTAACTTGATGTTTGACTTCAAACCTAGAATTTACATGACCCTGAATTTCAGGTATGATGTTTTAGAATAATGCAAAAGTAGTGTAACTAGTAATGTAACTAAGTTACTTTCCAAAAAAAGTAACTAAGTAATGTAAGGGATTACTTTTTTGAGAAGTAATGAGTAATATGTAAAGGATTACTTTTTTGAGTAACTACCCCAACACTGGTCTCCAGTCAGGACCTACTTCACTTGAATAAGAGTAAAAGTACTGATATAAAAGACACTATGAAGCTGCTCTCTCTCCTCATCATGGACATAAGGACAGGTGTCTTTATGAGAGTCAAATGTTGCTGCTTTTGGGTCTAACTGATAAGAAATTAACAATAAATTATGTTATTTCTAGCAGAAAAATCCTTTGTTTAAAACTATGTTTTTCTCCTTTTATAATCTGCTCTAAAGTCATGGAATTTAGTTTTTCAATATAAATAAAATACTTATCAGATTAATCGATGTAAATAATCGATAGATTAATCGATTACTAAAATAATCGATAGTTGCAGCCCTATTAGAGACACTTAGTTCCTGCGTAAAAGCCATTAAGACCTGGATGACTGTAAATTACCTCCTCCTTAACCCTGATAAAACCGAGGTTATTATATTAGGAGAGAGTCTTTATCTCAGCAGATCATCTCCCTGGATAATATCCTACTAAGAGTGATGCAGAAAAACTTATTCATGCCTTTGTTTAATGAAGGCTGGACTACTGTAACTGCCTGCTAGCAGCGTGTCCTAAAAGTTCTCTAAAGTTTTCAATTAGTTCAAAATGCAGCTGCAAGATTGCTAACACGTACAAAGAGAAGAGAACACATTACACCTGTGCTAAAGCCTCTCCATTGGCTTCATGTTGAGTTTAGAATAAAATTTAAAATCCTGCTCCTCACATTTAAAGCCATAAAAGGTATGGCTCCGCTTTATCTCCAAGACACTATCGTTCGATATCGGCCAACCAGAGACTCCGCTCTCAAAACTCAGGGCTACTAGTGATTCCTCGAGTCTCCAAAATCACTGTAGGAGGAAGAGCCTTTAGCTCCAAGCTCCGGTTTTATGGAATAAACTCCCAGCTCACGTTAAAGAAGCAGACACAGTCCTTACATTTAAGACTAGGCTAAAAACGTACCTCTTTGAATTAACTTACAGTATGTTCAGGTCAGTTAGGTAAAGCTCTAACCCACAGCCTGAAGTAAAGCTGCCTTAGGAGAAACACTGCTGTGGGAAGTACGGTACACTGAGCGCTATCCTGTTCCTCTTCTTACTGCAAACTTTGTCTTATTATGATACAATATTTAGATTATCTGTAGTCTGTTCATTACTATTCACATGGTGTCTCCTGTCCCACTCCCCCTCGGGAGTCTGTCTAGATCGAACTGGAGGAACCCGGCTGAATGGAGAAACCCTGCCTACTGGATTAACAACAAGGACTGGACGGTCTCGATCCTGGCCCGTCTGCTTAAGGGACTCCATCGGCCCTGGGTCTCGTTTCTCCCACCGGGTTTTTGAGTTTTTCCTTGCCGTGCTGGAGAGTCTAAGGACAGGGAACACCCGCACCGCTCGTCGCCACCTACTGCTGACGCTTATTTGGACATTATGTTTGCCTGGATACTTGATTCACCTGAACTTTACATTGTCTTATTTACTGCTCTGTTTTATTGCTTAATGTTCGGTGCAGCCTTGAGGCAACTCCTGTTGTGATATTGGGCTATTCAAAACCATTGATTGATTGACTGAAGTAAAGTGCTTAGTCATTATACAATTTGTTTCATTTAAATTTCTTTTCATTTCGGCACGCTCCACATTACCCTGGGATCTTTTGAAGTTGTAAAATATTCATTTTAAGTTTGTTTACAAGCTGAAATGAAATTTACATTGCTTTTAATTTCAGTTACATCTTAATAATTTGGAAATTAATAAACTAATCAATAAACTTTAATAAATCCTGTGGGGGTTCAATGATGTACCTGGCAACAATTATTTTTGAATGCATTATTTCTGACTTCAAGATTTACCAATACCAAGGTATTTGTCAAAAGCCCAGTAATGATTGTCAGGGTCAGTGTATAATGCACTGTTATTATATATATCTATATAGATGGATACTTTATATGTTTAGTTTGTTTGATATTGTGAGTGGGTATATCTAAAATAAATGACATTTTACCCGTTTGTGGCCTGTGAAACTGCTTTGCATGTCTGTAGCAAAAAGTTCCCCTCTGGGACAGATAAAAGTAATTATGAATTTGTTTACTGTGTCATCATTCTTTATTGTAAATGCAGTTCACTTTCTTGCTATATATAATTATGATCGTAATCAAATTAATAAAGCACTATCATTACATTACCCTCATTGTATGAATAAAAATCCTATTCAAAAATAGCTGCAAAGAATTTCCATTTCAAAAATATTGAATGAAGTCTTTGTGTGTCCTTTGTCAAACCTATATTATATTAATGATTTTCCTTATTTTATCTTAACCCCCATCACTGACATAATCTTGCTGTAATCTGACTAGTACAATTGCTTTGTTTTATTTATTTATTTATTTTAATGTTTAAATCGTTTTCCTTTTAATTAAATTATCATAATATTGAGTTAATGTATATTTTAAAAATAATTCCTCATGCCGTTGGCAATCTCGTGCATGCGCAGCATCATAAGCCCCGATTCTCTTCCTGTCCCCGATATGCCTTCCACAAATGTTTCCTTCTTTTATGTCACTTCCTGTCAGCAGCTTAAAATTCAAATAAAAATAACTTTTCTGCCAACATTTCTTCATTAAAATTGCTGCTTCACTGAAATAAAATAATTATGCAACTGATGTAATCCATCTAAATAAGTCATATTTTCAAAAGCATTAACACCTGTCATATGCACTTTAAGTATTTTATTTATTTATTATTTTGGCAGTTTTGTTCCCCATACAGATATACTTCAATAGTGATTGATTAACGGCAATGGGTGCAGGAAATAACAATGGCATTGAACACTCCCAGGCAGTGAAGTCATGTGCAGACTACATTATATGCAAAAACACATATGCAAAAACTACACCAACAACAATTAGCAACAACATCTATACCATAGACATAGACCAACAACACATAGCAACTACATGTTTAAACTGCATATTTTTGAAACAAATGGAACCCCATACTGATCGGCCTCAGACCAGGCGACACCATACGGACTGGGCAGACTTTAATTTAATGGTTTCAGTAAAGTTTTAAAGAGAGGTGAGACAAATAATTGTGTTTGTTTAGATGCATCGTCAATTACAGTGAACGGATTCTGAATCGACGCAGTATTGTAATCAGGATTTAATAAACAATTGACTAAATATTATTGCCTTTTACATGGGCGTTTGAAGTCACTTTGGGATTCACAGTTAAACAAGGATTACCAAACGTGGAGGTAAGATAGAGCCCACAGTAGCTCACAGGCCACAGCAGCGCTGAGTCAACAGCCTGCTGTTGTTTGAGATGACCAGAGCTGCAGGTCGACTCAAAAGAAACCAGAGTCACATCCACCAGGAGAGAAGGACGTCTGTGTGAGTCAGTTTAGAGTTATCCCAAAGACGAGCTTCACAAAGTTACAGACAGATGCAGAGCTCGCTGTAATCTCTCATCTCCACACGTCCAGGTCTTATGTCCTCAGTTAAAACATAACGTAAACTGTCCATGAAGAGACTCCACAGTAAATATCCACCATGCTGTTCCTGAACAAACGTCTGATCAAAAGTCAAAGTTCCTTTTGGTCTCGAGCCCACAGCCGATCACAGATGGTAAAACTACAGCTCATATAAATTAGTTTTGGAGAAATGTTTAGGCGACAGATCAATTTACCCTACTTTAAAATGGAATACATTAAAGACATTAATTAAATAAATGATAGAAACGTAATATATAGACAAACTTGTTACAGATGAAATGAAACTCATCCATTAATACATCTTGAGGATGTGCATATAACAAACAATTATTATTAAATGGAGTTAGTTCTGCACCTTTTAAAAAGAAGCCAGATTTTGAACAGCTCTTTAACATCCTGCTCCGTTAGAGCTGTGTGATGTTAAAACTAAAATGTCACGGTGTGTTATTTATTTGGTCGGACATATGAGACTCATGTAAACATATTTATTATTATTATTATGTAACATGTATGAACACGGAAGAGAAAATTAGACTGTAGTGGATATTGCGTCAGCTAAAATCTGGAACAGTCTTCATGAGGATGTGAGACAGGCCTCAACTCTGACCATGTTCAAATCCAGGCTGAAAACAGCTCTTTTTACCCGTGCATATGAAAACTGAAAGTATTTTATCTGCACTCTTGCCTTTTACTGTCATTGATTAACTTTATGTTGACGTTTTATTGATTTGATCTGTTTTCTTGTAATTTTATGCAACTGTGAAGCACTTTGAATTGTCTTGTGTATGAATTGTGCTCTACAAATAAACTTGCCTTGCCTAATACGATATGTGATATTTTTTGTGACATATATATATATATATATATATATATATATCACTCTTAACTCGACACTGACGTGCACTTAAACACCTTTTGTGTTATTTTCAACTGTAACTTCCTTCACTTCCTCCACACATGATGCACGTCGACCAATGAGCTGCGAGTGTCAGAGGAACCACTGCAAACTATTTTAGACTCACACCAGCGGAGGTGAGAAAAGAGCAGGAGGAAGCAGCGCCAAAGAAAATGTGAAATGGCTCTAATCAGAGGAAGGTCGAGCCAGAAAACGTCTCTTTTCTTTAAAAACACATAAAACACAAAAGCAATGATGCGTTAACCGTTAATGCAGGCTTCATTTTTCTGTTGTAAATACAGCTTAAAACAACATAACTTTAAAAACAAAATGTTGCTGGACCTTCACTGGTTGTTTTTTTAGAACCTGCTGATTTAGAATCCATGACCCTGAAGTAAAATAACTGTATTTTATTCTATTGATGAAGTTTGTAAAGCTTAAGATGAACTTCCTTCATCTTCAGGGCAGGAAAAGGGTTTAGACGCTGTTTTACTCTTTTACAGCCGCTAAACATATTCAGGAAGGTAATTACTACTTCTAAATGATTCACAAAGACCTAACACTTTGTGAGTCTTAGAAATGATGAAATAATGATTTATAAATACTGTGACAGCGCAGCCGTCTGAGTGACCTTTTATCACATCATAGTGAGTTACGGCAGAATGTGGCTTTATTACCAAAATAAAGGATTTTACAATAACATTTTAATCTGCTATTACAAAACAAGGCTCTATAAGCACTTACCAGAGTTGCAGACGGTAAAGGACATGATGAGGACGAGCACGAGGACAGACATATTTCAAAGGCGCCGACTGAAGCCGGACTGGTCTGAGTTTCCTGTTTAACACCGTTTTGTGAGCTCTTCCTCTCTGGTTTTTCAGCAGCATTAAGAACTGTGTTTGCTGTAGTTTGAAGTGGAGGCACAGTTTAACAATCTTTAACTTCATCTTGTCTAAATGAAGGCCTTACATGTGAGTCCTGACAGAAACCAGGAATAAAGTAACCCACCTTTGCAAAACTACGTGCAATAATCTCTGTATCAGCGTCACTTATTGACAACCTGCACTAGGACTGTAAACTTACACCTCGATATTCTAGTTTTTATAATCTGTTCTAACTTTTATTCTATTTTTATTTATTGTTACTTCCTAATTGTTATAACTCCGCCCCTTAAGATTTTTGCTTTTACTTATTGTACATAAGACACCTCTTTTTACTATTTAACTGTCTGCACATTTCCTGTCTATTTTGCCCACCCTGAGTGATCTCAAATACGATCTTAAATACGACCATATTAGTCCAGTGCTCCGGTCTCTGCACTGGCTTCTGTCGCTCAGAGAATAGACTTTAAAACAGCTCTGCACTAAAGTCCATCTCTGACATGTTAGAGCCGTATGAACCGTCTCAGGGAGGGGTCTCCTGGTGGTTCCAGAGTCAGGACTAAACACGCTGAGGCTAAAGCTGAGATCTGGATCAGTCTTCATGAGGATGTGAGACAGGCCTCGACTCCAGGAGGAAAACAGTTCTTTTTTTTACCTGTAAATATGACAACATCTGCACTCTTTGCTTTTTAATGTAATTCTTTTTTTTAAAGTTGATGTTTTATGGATTGATTTGATCTGTTTCTTGTCATTTTATGCAACTGTGAAGCACTTGTGTATGAATTGTGCTCTACAATAAACGTGCCATTAAAGTGCATATGACAGATTTTAATGCTCTTGAAAATATGACTTATTTAGATGGATTACATCAGTTGCATAATTATCATTTTTTCAGTGAAGCAGCAATTTTAATGAAGAAATGTTGGGCAGAAAAGTTATTTTTATTTGAATTTTTAAGCTGCTGACAGGAAGTGACATAAAAGAAGGAAACATTCCATAGCAGTTTGACTCATTCATTTCCCATTGACTTAACATGGTTGCCCGGCAACAGTTCAAAACCTTCTTCGATGTCACTTCCTGTTGGTGTCCAATAAGGAAGTGAAAACATAAACATCACAAAAATGGCCAAACTAAAGGACCAAACAACCACTTTTGAAAAGTGGTTGTTTGGTCCCTCCACTTTCACAAGGTGAATTTTAATTTACTTTACATTGACTAGTTTAGACTGGACCTTTTCAATAGGCTCCCCGAGGGCAAACAATTAAATCTGACCCGCGCCTTATTTTCCATAAAAAACAATATTTTGGCATTATCCACGCCAGTATCGGCGCATCCGCTCCGCTTTGCCTAGCTGTGTTTATGCAGCTCCGCCTCCATCACCTCAGAGGGCTGAAATGTAAACATGGCTCTGTAAACCGCTGAAAAACGGCTAAAGTGAGAATACTGGAGGCTTATCGTTGGACGGACTGACAGATTTGACCAAACTGAAGCACAAGGACACTCGTGCAACGTGTCTTCGGAGTTTTTCACGGATTATCACATGGAGGAGCAGGACTTTTCGCGGTCCTCGGCAGGTGGACAGCGTGTTTCCCTGTCTTCATCATTACAAAGGGCCTGACCAGTAACTTTAAGGTAAGGAACATCAGTTTGGGATGTGTTTGTGAAGCGAGTGATGAAACTGATGTAGCGTGAGTTTGGGGAAACTGCACCGGGCTAGCACGAGTGTTCAGCCGGTCAATCGCTGTCTGGATCTAACTTAACGAAATCATATCTCAATTATTCATTTAACGGATAAATGTTTGCTTCCTTTACCCCTTGACTCAATTTTATCTGCGTTTGTGGGAAATGTGAAGATACAAGCGTTGAGATGTTTCTTTGCGATGGCAGGAGTTAACAGGTGTGGCTGAAGCTGAATAAATGTGGATGCAAACACGAGCGCGCCATCTCATAAGAACGCTTCATTCGGGCGTTCTGCTCTCCCAAAATTTCATCCACTGGGCGGCGCTGTGATCAAAAAATGACACCGTTTGTTGCCCAGTTCACTTCCGGTTGATTTCGTACAATGGCGAATATGGCTCACGAAAACAACAAACGATTGACAGTGCCTGAATTGCGTGAAAGGTTGAAGAGAAAGTGTATTTGCAGTGTGGGAAAACGAAAGGAGGAATTGTTGTTGCTAGTTCAACGAGCGGATGGTGTTTATGAAGATTTAGAAGAAGATGACAGCGAGCAGAGCGAACGAAAACGTCTGTGTGTGCGAGTGACAGATGGTAACAATGTGAATGAAGTGCAGCTAAGAGGGAAGAATGTGAATTGGACGGATGATTTGCACGATATGCCACTAGTTAGAGACGGGAATGTATTTGCATATCTGATGCATCAGTGTAAATGGGGATGGGACAGAGTGAACAATTTCGAAAAAGATGATGGATACATGATGTTCAAAGATGTGCATGTGGAGAAGATGAGGCTTGGGACCATAACTGGACACACACACCATGTAAAAGTTGAAGGGCGTGTGCGACCGGAGCAGCGACAGACTGACAGTAGATATGCTACATGGGTTTTGTTGTCAACAGAAGCCAAAGTCATTTCTGGAGGATGCCAGTGTGTTGCTGCGTAAGTTTTCATATCACCCGATGTGTAGATTATGCATGTGATGTCATAACATAGCAACAGCATGGTAGATGGCATTCCATTATGGCAACAGAGAAACGAGTGAAAAGTCTGCAATGGAAAATTCAGGATTCCATTTAGAATGAAAGTCACATGTGCCTACCTGTAGCTCAGTAGCATACACATATGATACACAGCTCATAATTATACTATAACATTTATTATTTTTCTTTTCAGAGATGATGGGTCGTGTAAACATGTGGTCTGTCTCTTATTCACCATCAGTGACTTTTGCCAACAAAAACGAGACAGGAATCCTGAGGTGTGTACTGACATACCTATGACATGGAACAAGCCAAGAAAGGAATCCAACTCTGTCAGAGTAATTGACCTAGACTTGAGACAAGATAAGTCACTAGACAGAAAACAAGACCACTCCCACAACAGTTTCAGCCAGCGAAGAACATCACAGATGAAGATATTAACAGAATCAGTACTGAACTGTATGATCTTTGCAGACTCAAAAAGAAAGGTATAAATTAACTGAGACACAAAATGTAAACATGCACTTTATTTTAAATTTTACATTCACGCACAGCACTAAAATTATGTATTATTCATACAGTTCCTACAAGTAACTTTACATTTTCACTGTAATATAGAACTAATATTGGAAGTTGTATTCCAAACAGACCCCTGGTACTGACACTGGTGGATGACCCTCCAACAAACATGAAAGTACCTACTGTACCATTCCTGAAATCATGAAAATGTTCAAGGAGCAGCCAACCAGAACAGACTTTATTGAATACTTGAGGGAGGTCATTACACCAACACATCGAAAACATTTACAGGTATGGCGTTCATATTTAGAATAATTTAGTATTGATTAAATAGGGGGGAAAAAATCAGTTTAAATTTCAAAGATATATTATTTTAAATTACAGAATTTATCTCAAGGACACTCTGAATGGAATGAAGCCAGGATAGGCCGCATTACAGTAGTATTGCTGGTGAGGTCAGGTCTTTCAAAAGCAGCATCACACTCATTCAGAAAATCTTAGGAAGGGTGGCACCATTTACAAGTCCTGCTGTAGGTGAGAAGCAAACCCGGTTGTCAGACAAATACATTTACCTAAATAATAACAACTTATTGTATATAGTATTATTAATATATTTTGCTTTTATAGAACATGGCAAGGCATATGAAAATGTGGCCCGCGTACAGTACTTGAAGCAAGAAAAACAACATCATAAAAACTTAGTTGTCGAAGACAGTGGTTTATTTGTATCACCTGAAGTACCCTTCCTTGGTGCTTCCCCAGATGGAGTGGTGACATGCAGCTGCCATCCCCCAAGACTGCTAGAGATTAAGAGCACGTACAAGTTCCAAAATGTGACTGCACATTGACATTCCAAAGGAAGACCGAAACTATCACTTAGAACTTATTGATGGTAGCCTTAAGTTAAAGAGAGCATCTAGCTGGATCCAGCAAATTCAGTTTCAGATGGGTGTTGCAGGTTACAAATCATGTGATTTTGTCTTCCACACACTTAAAGGTATTTCTGTGCTTCCTGTTGAATTTGATGTGGACTGTTGGGAGATGTTGAAAAGTAGAAGTACTTCAATTTTTAAAATTACATTGTACCCCAACTTTTAGATAACCGAAGTGATAATTCTAGACTAGGGAATACTGTATATTGTAGTATTTGTTGAATGTGTGCACTTTTTTCATGAAAGCATTAAGATCATTGCAAATCAACATGTTACATGTTTAAAATTAAATTTTGTTGCAGACTGTAATTGATTAACTTTGTGTTGTTGTTTTATTGATTGATTTTAACTGTTTTCTTGTAATTTTTCTGCAACTGTGAAGCACTTTGAATTGCCTCGTGTATGAATTGTGCTCTACAAATAAACTTGCCTTGCCTTGCCTTGTTACGGATAAAAATTTAAAGATTGAGAACACATAATTGTGATTTACTTATGCACATGAAGGTTGTTTAACATTTTATTTGTTCTTAAAAAAATACTATGTATAAACATACTTGCCCAATAGTTTCTCTTCTCATTTTCTTACTTCCTATATATAGAGCATATAACCATCAACAGATTTCATTTTATTAAATATTACTATGCTATGCTTTGACATCGTGCATGCATAACCTCTATACCATTATTGTGATTACTCATTTTTTTAAATTGACAGTACATGTCAAATCTGCACTCAACTGTCATTTACCTGTATGGCCCTTTCCATATGAATACGAAGCCTTGCTATCATCCTGGTCTTGTGAATCTCCTTAACATTTAGCCTTCTCTTGCCTTTGCCTGCAGACCACTGTCTAGTAAAGGGTGGAGCAATCAACACAGCTTCACTATGCAAAAGTAACTCCTCAATCCTGAATCCTCTGTCAGCCATAATATGGTCACCTTTCTCTATAAGATCAAGAAACCCACTTTTTTCTGTAATGAATTTGTCAGACACATTGCCACTCCATAAGTCACTTATAAAAGTAAAAGCTCCATTGGGATTTACTGCCACCAAGCATTTGTAAGTATTATGACTTTTATAGCTTGAATATGTTTGATATTGTTCAGTCTTATTAGCAGGTTTGTCAACATAAAATTCTGTACAGTCAATTACGGCTCTAGTTTGGGGGAAATATTTACGGAACCAAATCTGGCTCTAACTTGGGCTTGAGATGGCCAAGTCAGAAGAGCAGGTACCAGAGTTTGATGTAAGTAGCAAATCCATGTTGTGGTGATTTCTGATACTTTAGAAGTGCTAACATGAAACAAGTCAGCCAGTAACAGAAGAGGTAAGTTCAACCTGAGCCTAACAAGAGTCATAATGAACTCAAAGACTGTTGACATCTTCCTTTTTCTGCCAGGCCTTGTTCCTCCTTCCATTTCCTTTCTGCACTACTGCTGGTATTTCTCCAGTACTTCATATTCTTGGCACCTTCACTGACTGAGTTGAAAACCCCTGTTTGGAAAAAGTACACTTTATGAAATAAAGTGCTTTGACATATAAACACAAGAACAAATTATTGTCAGATTTTAAGACATTTTATTACTCTCTTTTTCTTGTGGGGGAGGAGATTAAAACATGATTGAAAGATATTTGGACCAATGTCCAGTGTATTCCATACTTTTATATAAACTTAATTTTTTTAAAACAATATTTACAGATAAATGTTTCTTTCTTTCATTATTATACTTACCATTCAACAAGTCAGATGATTCAAGACCAGTGTAAAAATTAACTCTTTCATCAGTGTCTGTGACCATCTCAACAAAATCTTTTCCTGGTGTGGAAGTTGTTTCTGCTTCTGAATCGATGCCTTAGCCAGTAGATCTTCAATGTCGTCTGATGTCAGGCTCGTCTGTGTGGAACTATTTACAAGTGTTGGAGCAGATGTCTGAAGGTAATCATGATCAGCAGGTTGACAGATTTCATGGGTATTCTTGAGCTCATTCAACTCTGAAATAAAATGTTTAAAAATATATATTAGATCAAGATATTTCACATGTACAAAAACATTACAACATTTCTCATGATGATCAAATACATTAAATGGTAATGTGAAAACAACAGGTAAATGTTTCAAATGTCAAAGTGATTTAAGTATTAGTACATGTATTATCTCAGACCTTCCACCAGAGCCTCAGTTAGCGGGGATTGTGTGCTCCCAAAGTTTAGAAAATCTTTTGGACAGTCGAGCTTCTCCTTCAGAGGGGCTACACTGTGGAACTCTCTCCCCACTGCACTGAAACTGCAAACTAATATCAACATCTTTACCAGAGGCTTAAACAGTGGCTCAAATCGAGCCAAACTTGTTCCCATGTGTAAAAGTGCCTTATCTTGTTTCATAATGTGTTTTATCTTTGTAACCTAAAAGGCCCTATGGACAGGTGTTGAAAATTAGCACATGTGCTATAACACTTTAAACAATGCATCTGGTTCGTCCAATGTTAATTGCTATGTCCATATTAAATAAATAAATACATTTAAAAAAAAATATCTTTACTGCAAGTTGTAAACAACTAATATCACTATGTGTCTGAATGGAAAATGTTGTATAAAGCTGCATATCTAGGATGAACATCTTGACATAACTCATTCGAGTCTGTATAGTGTTATAGTGTTTATATTTTTATGCTATAGATTTTTATTATTTTTGGTGTGGGGGGGGGGGGTTACCAATTTGATTGTGTAAGCTTGCTGGCTATAAGGTTAGCATCTGATAACTTAATGCATCTCCTACACTAGAAAGCATAATACATCAAATAATGATTATAGTTATATTTTAGACACTTACTTCCTACATAGTCTTCCCTTTGACTTGGTACAGGATTAACAATTTCAGCCCCAACTTCAGGTAGATCATCACTGCTTTCCACAGTCTCCTGGTTAGACATCCATGGAAACTCACAGTCTCGCTCATCACAGCCATTGTCATTCTCATCCATCATTGCACATGTCCTTCTGCTGCTTCTTGGATTTAAGGGCTGACCCCAGTTATTCCAAGCTAAATATTTTGGATCAGAGGTTGACGTTTTATCAGCTCTAATGGAGTCCTGATCAAAATGTCTTGAACACAAGCGGGTTAATCTGTTAACATTAAAAACATCTATGTAGCCAGTAGAGTCCCTTCCACCCCTCCTCACGAGGCGCTTCCACCTGCTGATGTGGTTTTTCGGCCACTTGACCCACCGCACGCTTGACATCCACAGATATCGACTCAGTTTTTATTACTGTTAGATCGACAATGATCGACACTTGAAGCCCATGATAAAACCAGATTCAACAGAAAATTACGAACACACTCAACCATGTAGAGAAAATGCGCCGGGCAGAGAGAACGGAAGTTGCGAAGGCAAATGTTACCCATAATGCAACGCAAAATTCAGTCGCTCCCCCGCCCATCGGATGAAATTTGGGAGAGCAGAATGCCCGAATTCACTGAGTTTTTCACAAAGCATCATAAAGCCAGGGCTGGACAGGAGAACAGCGGCTCCACAGGTGTTGTGTTATCCGCCCTATATGTCCCCCCCCCCCCCCGCTGGCCTCTGCTAACGGCCCGAGTTCTCCTCACGGTTCTTCTGCATTTAATCTTGTTAGAGGAGGTGTAAACCTTCATAAATCAGACACTTTTTAAATGTTGTGAAATTTACAAAGCTCAGTACGTTATAATGATAAGAAATTACAATGGTGATTACTAAATGTTTATTTTATCAAGGATTTTCAATGCCTTTTTACAAAGTCAACTGGTTTTAGAATTGTTACGCCTGTCTGGGACCAACTAGCTGAGTTATATGGCAGCTTACCCTGGAAAAGATCACACAGTGTAAAAACGTCATAGTTCTGCGGCCCGCGGTCTGGAATAGATGGTGGTGGAGGTGGGGCTGTCGGCTGTTGTGTACCTGTGTATGCATGTGTGTACCTGGGGCTGTGTGTGTGTGTGTGTGTGTGTGTGTGTGTGTGTGTGTGTGTGTGTGTGTGTGTGCATGTGTGTGTGTGTGTGTGTGTGTGGTGTGTGTGTGTGTGTGTGTGTGTGTGTGTATGCATGTGTGTGTGTGTGTATGCATGTGTGTGTGTGTGTGTGCATGTGTGTGTGTGTGTGTGTGTGTGTGTGTGTGTGTACCTGTGTTTGCATGTGTGTGTGTGTATGCATGTGTGTGTGTGTGTGGTGTGTGTGTGTGTGTATGCATGTGCGTGTGTGGTGTGTGTGTGTGTACCTGTGTTTGCATGTGTGTGTGTGTGCATGTGTGTGTGTGTGCATGTGTGTACCTGTGTATGCATGTGTGTGTGTGTGTGTGTGTGTGTGTGTGTGTGTGTGTGTGTGTGTGTGTGTGTGTGTGTGTGTGTGTGTGTGTGTGTGTGTGTGTGGTGTGTGTGTGTGTGTGTGTGCAGGTGTGTTTGCAGTACATATAATAATGAAGTGTAGGGCAAACAGCTGTGGGAGCTCACACATCTTTCGACAGCTCAACTCAAACCTCACTTTTTTTCAATATCCAATCCAGCTTTATTTATAATGCACTTTAAAAACAACAGGGTTGACCAAAGTGCAGACACACATCATATAAAAAACACAACTAGGTGATACAAAAGATTAAAATAAAATCAGTACAATAAATAAACCATATACAGGCAAAACCAACAGAAGACAATGAATCAATGCAAAGTTAATCAGAAGCTGAAGTAAAGAGGTAGGTTTTCAGCTGGGACTTAAACATTGTGAGTGACTCGGCCTGTCTAAGGTACAAAGGCAGTGCATTCCATATTTGGGTCCAGCGACAGAGATAGAGCCGTCGCCCCGCAGCTTCCTGTTTGTTTTGGGCACCACAAGCAAAAAATGATCTGCCGACCTGAGAGCGTGAGTGTAGGGCTGCAGCAAGTCTGACAGACACCGCGGAGCGAGGCCATGGAGGCATTTATAAACAAATAAAAGAATCGTATTTTTGGTTCCAGTTAGAAGCCGAGCGGCTGCATTTTGAACGAGCTGTAGTCGAGTTAGCCATTTGTGGCTGATCCCAAAATAAAGCGCGTTGCAATAATCAATCCGATTTGTAATAAAAGCATGAATTAAAATCTCAAAATGGTGTTTGGAGAGGGCAGGTTTTACTTTCGCAAGTTGGCGCAATTGAAAAAAGCTTGACTTGACAACAGAACTAATTTGTATGTCAAGTTTGAAGTCCCTGTCCAACCTCACACCCGAGTTAGTAACTGAGTCTTTAGAGTGTTGTGTCAGAAGCCCAAGGTTTACAAGTGACTGCTCTGGACTCACTGGGACCAAACACAACCACTTCAGTTTGTTTTTAATACAACACACAGCATAGGGCTCAACACAAACACATCCCCTTCTTCCTCTTTGTGTGTGTGCTGTGTACCTGCATGCATGTGTGTATGTATGTGTAACAGGGTTAGAATAGACGGGTTAAATCCTGGTTGATTGGGTGTGTGGTGCGACTGCCGCGCCGCCAGGGGTCGCTGTGGCCTGCCGGCGACACACATGTGTGTCTGTGCCAGGCTCCTGGCGCCAAGCAGACGAGCTCTGGAGGTCGATGGAGACGGCTGCATCTGGAGGAGCAACCACCACCAGGGACAGAAATAGTGGACGTTTAGCTGTGTCATTGGAGAGAGACCACGTTGGGTCGGCACAGATTTTAATAGTGCCTAAATAAATGAGTGTGTGCCTTTTGCCGCCTCTAAATTTAAGTTGAGTTTGAAGTTCCTCTTTTTTAGTTATTTATGATTTAAAACACAACGCAGAGCCGAACACCACTGGTAACATATGTAAGGGTGTATGCATGGCCGTAGCTACCATGGAGGTCACCGAGGTCCGGACCTCGGTAAAATTTTAGCTTTTATTTTAATTTTTTTTAAGACACATGAATCCTTTACTGCGCAAATGAATGTTGTGAACACGCGCTTATACAGGCGGAAGAGCCTCTAATTCAGATGTGGATGAGCTTGTTCTGGACCTAAATGTGTTCACTCTAAAACCGAACCTCTAGAGCCGCTTCGGACCCGAGTGCGTAAAACTCCGCGGAGGTCGAGAGCGCGGCTGAGTCTGTGCGTCAGCCCTGCTACAACAGCAGCTCCTTTAGCATGAACCGCGCCAACATTTGATCGAGTTGCAATTTCTTTACTATCTGTCATAAAGAGAGAGGAGCCAGTGCACCGTCAGACTGATCAGAAACTTCGATTTACAACAGGAGTTTTCCTCTCATTCTGATCCGAGGAGCGAGAGGAAGGAGAAGTGTCTGTGTCCCTCCTCTGCCTCTAAACCCGTGGCTTTGTATCTGTCACGTGCAAAGATTGTAATGTCCTGCGTATAAATGATCTTCGCTTTAATGAGAGCTTAAACCAGCGCATTCACATTTGTAGATACCGGTGGTTTGACAGTACGAGGGGGCGGGGCCAGATGTTCAGAATGAGCTGGTCACTGGGACAAAGCAAAACACTCGGCTTTACCCGTTCACACTAACAGCCTCGTTTTCAAAACAATTAAAGACTGTTTCATTAATATTTTTATTTAGGACAAGACATTCTTAATAGCCTATCACTCGGGCGAGCAAAATGTGTTCAATGTGGAAAACCTGCTTCACTGTAATAATGGATTAAATAGATATTTTATGTTTATATTAATCGTGTCAAAGTAGGGATATGTGACTCTCATAAGCTTCAGGGTACAACTCCAAAAGTTTGGAACACTGGCTAGGCTATTGTGCACGTCTATCTGGTCTAAATTTCTCCTCACTGAAACAGAGAAAGAGAGAAGAGGATCAAGCAAAGCAAGTTGTCTTCGGGTCACAGGAGAAGAGATGAGATGCCCGCCTCAGGTTCAGCAAAAAGCGAGAGAGAATCACGAAGAAACGGGGAGAGAAAGTGCAGCTGCCATACATGACGTTCACTAAGTTTTTCAACGTTTGACACGCTGGTTTTGACATATTTATAGTCCTGTTATCTATCAGTCCAGTCCTGTATAGTCCTGGTTTAGTCCTGTAGTCTCACTCAGTCCATCCTGTATAGTCCTGGTTTAGTCGAGTAGAATTCCTAGTTGTGAACCTGCTCATAACAATGGCAATAAAACCTATTCTGATTCTGATTTAGTCCTAGTGTCAGTCAGTCCAGGTCTAGACAATTATTTTGTTGGTTTTGAAATAGCTGTCTAAATAAAGCTTTATATTAAAGTTGCATTTTTTTAATCTGAGAGTGAGTGAGCTTGAGAGGTGAGGGTTGATGAAGCTGTTAGAGTAAAGAATTGGGTTAAGTTTTGCTAAGGTTTGTTGTTTGACCAAACTGTTCCAAAACTTGGAAGTGCTGTTAGTCAGTAAAGCTGTAATATACAGGAAAATAATAATAATGCATTAGTCTTATACAGCGCTTTTTCAGACGCTCAAAGTCGCTTTACAATTTCATGCATTATTCATTCACTCCAGACTTGGTGGGGTAAGCTACTATTGTAGCCCATGCTGCCCTGGGGCAGACTGATGGAAGCGAGGCAACCAGCCTGCACCATCGGCCCCTCCCGCCACCAACAACCACTCACTCACTACATTCTACATACTCAGGCTTCCTGCTGTTCCCAAACGGTCTCCAAAAGAGCAACAAAAAGCAATTTTTGAAAACAGCTAAAGGACGAGATGAAAGTGGTTTTGATCACTTAAAATACAGGAAATTACATCTGAATCTTAAAAAATGTACTGGGGGAGGAGCCCCAGACCCCCCTGTTTAAAGAATTATTCGGACCTCACTATTTTTAAATCCTGGCTACAGCCCTGGGTGTATGTTGTGTGGTTTGGTGGCCTTGTCGTTGTTTCTGTTGCCGCTGTTGTTGTTGTTATTGTTTGTTTTGTATTGTGGGATTACTTTATTACTTTATATCTCCCATCCAGGCAAAGAAAGTTAGCCATTGTACATCCTTCCCCTCCATTACACCCCTGTCCTCCCGTCTCTCTCCGCTCTCCCTTCATTACCCTCTGCTAATTATGCAAACACTGAATCTGCCAAGACTAGAGCCCTTTACTAAAAACGTAAAAAAGAATAAATAACAAATAGATACATTTAAATACAACCGCACTCCCATCACTAATTCTATCAGACATGAACTACCATAATACACACACACACACACACACACACACACACACACACACACACACACACACACACACACACACACACACACACACACATACATGGGTGATTGACATGACGTGCATATTTTGTGTCCGAGTGTTATATTTCTTTTTAAAATAATGTGATCTTTTCATTACATGTATCACTTTATTTTACAAAACCTACAGTATTTAGTTCAAACACATTTTCATCACATTTCAATAATAAATATTTTTTATGTTTTCACACCTCAAACCCCTAAAATGTCAGGTGGTGCAACCGTCCGAGCAAATGATTAGACTAATTAAGCTTCTGAAAATTGTATTTTCAGGGTAACAATTAAAAATAAAACCTCATGGCATAATTGTATGTTAAATATCTTTCAAATAAGCTTCATTTGTGAATATTAATAGTTTTAAAGCTTTTGAGATCATTAAAAAAGTTTTGTCCGTCATTTTGTAATCTTAAAATATCAGGGTGGCACAACTGTAAGAACAGGGCTTTTATTTTGAAATAAAGAATAGTAACAGCAAACAGGATATGACATCAGCCAGAAGAACAAGTCGTCTTTATGGCTGAGTAAAAGGTTTGAAAATCTCTTTCAAGAATTGATAAAAAATTGCTTTTTTCCGACTCATAGGTAAAATGTCACACTTTCTGTGTCAGGTGGTACGACCAATGTATGTGGATGGATATTGGAAAATATTATTTTATTATAAATGTCTTAATTTGTTTTAAAGTAAATGTTTACCCATGCTAACAAATGCTAAAGCTAATGTAAGAGTCCACATAAAAGCTGATTTAATTTGAAATGAGTTGCTAATGTCAGGTGGTGCAACTGCAAAAAGTGTCAAATTACCATCAACAACTATAGGGCTGCACTGATCCAATACTGGTATAAGTATCAGAGTCAATACTAGAAAAAAAAGATCAGATATTAGTTTAAAATATCCGATACTGAACCGATACCTGTTTTGGGCTGACACTGAGCACTCAGTCCATGGTCCTCCTGTTTCATTGCTGATTACAGCATCAGTCAGTTACAGATTACAGATGAAATGTTCAGAGGAGAAAGACTGTCTAAGACAGGGGTCACCAACCTTTTTCAGCCAAGGGCTACTTCAAGAGCATTGAGTTGTTCGAGAGCTACCAATTAAAAACAAATCCTAAAGACTTAAACGTACACTGTTTACTTATAGGATATTGGCCCATATTATATCAATAGCTTTATTTTAAAGTCGTACTGAGTCACAAGAACAGAAATATTTGTATTTTTAGAATCAGATTCAAGAAATGAAGTGTTTACACCTTTAGAAAAGTCTCAAGGGCTACTGGGCATGCCCAAAGGGCACCTGGGTGCCGCGGCACCACGTTGGTGACCCCTGGTCTAAGATATACTTGGCAAAGATTTGACTTTGTTCACATTTTTGGAACTATTTAAATTTTAGAAAAACTTGGTTGCGCCACCTGACACGTTTTTATACAGAGAAGCTACAAATACATCAAAAAATACATTTAAATACTTTTAAATGTTATTTAACAAACATTTATTTATTTAACTTGTTTAAACACAAAATTATCGACCAAAAATATGCATGCCATCAGTTTTGAAAAAAACTTTTGAAAATATGTTTTTAGAGCCTTATACGTCATTGACCCAAATACACGCACACACACACACACACACACACACACACACACACACACACACACACACACACACACACACACACACACACACACACACCCTCCAAACCCAAATAAGACTATAGATAAGACTGTAGCATGATGTTTTTACATATTATGATCCTTCCTATTAATTTAATTTAATTTATTATTTGTCTGCCTTATTTGTAGTTTGTTTTCTCTTTGTTTAGTTTAGTTATGTCTGTTTTTGTCTCCTTGTATATGGTGTAAGCAGAACTAAGAAAAGTAAAAACATCCGAGCAGCTTGATCAGACATTGACCTTCGTACGTGGTTAAAGTTGGACACATTAAATCTAGATCTGATTTTAACATGAGAGCATGAGTGAACCGCTGAGGACACGAGGGATGGAACCATTCACTTCTGTCATGATTTGATACATAAACGTAATAAGATTTTCTGACAAGCAAAAATTCCTCAAAGCCGGATCACACTATCTGCTGAATTGTATCACCATAGGTTCTAGTGCAAATAATGTAGACTGTATTTAAGTTTAATAATGAGTTTACTCAGTTTGAGCTGCTCACATTCTTGTTTTCTTTTAGAATTGACATCATTACACAGGAATAAAAGCTTAAAGGACAGTTAGCAGCCGTCTCCCTGCAACAGAACATGGCTTTAATCTAAACCTATAGTGGCTCAAACAAGTGAAACACCTGTAACCATTATAGTAACATTTATCAAACTAAAACCTTCCTGGACTTTGATTCACACAAGACACATTGTATAAAGCGTTTGTTCTGTCATAGAGGCCGGTGTGTTATAGCTGTAAAGTGCTTTACATTGAGATGACAAAGAGACGCCTCCAGGACAGGTTAGCAGAGCACAAGTCTGCTATTCTCACTGCTAACCCCAACTACCCAATGGACAGACTGTTTTTGGATTTGCATAACAGTAACTCAGCGATTCAAGCACATGGAATAAATCATACACACTAAAAAAAACTTAAACAACAGGAGACCTATTGGATTTATACAAGAATATAACACCAACAAAACCTCCTGGACTTAATGAGGACGTTGATCACACTGTGGTTTGATCATTTGTACAGTTTTTGTGTAGTTTTAAAAGGTTTCACATTCATATCTACTTTGAATGTTTCTATATTGTTATTTTATTGTGCTCTGGGTGGGTTCTGTCGCCACCTAGTGTTGGTTCTGAGTGTGTACGAGCATCGCTCTCTCTTCCTGTTCCAGGTGGAGAAACTCTATTGGTGGGTCACTTGTATAAAGCCCACATGGTGATCTTTAAAGTCTGTCCCCAGATGATGAAGTCTTTTAGGCTGAAACACGTTGGGGCCATGTTTGTCGCTTCTGTTGCACATGTGCCTGGGTAATTCTGGAATGTGTAATGTAAAGTGTTATATTGTAAATACGAGATGCTGCTTGTATCACCGTTATTATTACCGTTATTATTTACCTGCAGTTGGACACATGTGTTTCAGTTATGTATATTCTTAGTGCTATGATGGGCCTTTTCTCTGGAAAGGACTTACAATTATGTTTTGTATTTCTAGAATTAATCTGAAATGCATGTAAGTCATTACTTTGAATAGGGGGTAGGCACTTATAAGCTTCTTGCTTCGGCCTACTCCTTTTGAGTTTTTTTTTTTTAACAGTGTAAAGATGTAACTATGCAAACTATGTTTGTAAAAAAATGCTCAAATAAACAAATTAAACTAAATTTGTCCTGTTAGACCTGCCGTAAACATGAAGGCATTTTAACTTCACCAGAGAGAGCTTTGGTTTCTCTGTTTTATGAATGACTTTCTCTGCTCCAAAAAACTCCTCTGTTTTTAATCACACTCTGAGGAGGTTCAGGAAGCACTTCTCCTTCCTCTTTTTGATACATATTATACTTACTTTACATCATAATACAAGGCCAGGTGGTCGATTTTGCACATTTTATATCATTTGTAATGAAGCCTTGGCGTACATTGAACCTGGGAGACTAATTTCAGCATTTATTTATTTATTTGATTTGGACATAACAATAGCATTGGACAAACCAGATACATTATGTTTAGTGTTATAGTAAAACCTCTGATTGGCAACACTTGTCCGTGGGAGGCTGGGAGACACATGTCACAAAACACATGTACAATATTTAAAAAGGTAAACAATACACCTACCTCCAGCCAATGATCACGTCCGTGAGGGTCACACCTCCACCTCAGCAGAGCCACACCTTCACAGCAGCCAATCATCGCCCTCGGTTCTGCTTTTAAGCCATTCACGGCTCGTCCGCTTCCCAGTTGTGCTGCGACCCACGGCCACCCCGTCTCCTCCTCTTCCGTCTCCCTGCTGCATCCTCTCAGGCCTCCCATACCACCTCCAGGCTCCGGGGGAAGACGTCTTTAACGCTAATCTACCCACACTGACTTTAATTCATATATCGATGTCTACTGCCGGGGTCGGATCTCCAAAGATATACTGATGTCACTAAAACTTTCAACAGGTGAAACTCGGAAAATTAGAATATCGTTAAAAAAGACATTCATTTCTGTAATTCAACTTAAACTGTGAAACTAATAACTCATTACTCATTACTTTAACAGGCCCAAAGCGCTTTACAGCAAAGAACCAGTCACCCATTCACTCTCATTCATCCACCAGTGTACGCAGACCCTGGAGGCAAGTAAGGTGAAGTGTCTTGCCCAAGGACACAACAACAGTGCACATTTGTAAAAAACAAAACCCAAATTAAAAATCTCATTCACAATTAGAATATTTTGAAAATGGACTGTGAGTCATAATCATCAAAATTATAACAAACAAAGGCTCGACACGTTTCTTTGCATGTCATGAGTTTATATCATATATTAGTTTCACATTTTAGGTTGAATCACAGAAATGAATGAACTTTATCATGATATTCTAATTTCACCTGTAATTAGTCCATCCAGGTTGAAATCCAGTTAGACTTCCAGACTCACTTTAACCACTTTAGTCTCATCAACAAAAATATGACTTGGACTAAAATCATGATGAAATAGTTTAGTCGACGACCACTGTGATGGAAAGTAAAGACGCCATGCTGACCACTCATACAGCCGCTGGGTCACTAAAGCTCAAACACACACAACTTAAAGTGCAGATGACACACGAGACACAATATTCACTCAAACATAGTTAACACAATTATATTTAAGATTCTGCTAAAGATTGTTCCAGCTTTCTTTAGTTTGACCATTTTTGTGAAGTGAATAGTTTCACTTCCTTATTGGACACAGACAGGAAGTGACATAGAGGCAAACTATTTTAAACTGTTGCCGTGACGACCATGTTATGTCAATGGGAAATGAGTCAAACTGCTCTGGAGCTTTATCGATGTCACTTCCTGTCAGTAACTTTTAAAAAAAGTAACTAAAATAACTTTTTTGCCCAACATTTCTTCATTCAAATTGCTGCTTCACTGAAATAAAATGATAATTATGCAACTGATGTGATTCCTCTAAATAAGTCTCTGGGTTTGGCTCGTCACTCTTGTCCTATTGTAAAGTGCTCTGATAAATAAATAAGTGGCTTTTCTGCAGTTCCGCTTCCAGCCAGTAGAGGGCAGCGCTGTCCTGCAGTAACAGCCTCTTCCCTCCAAACGCATCATGGCCGTGTAGTTAAATAAACAGTCCCAGATCTGAAACAAACACTCGCCCTGAGAGTTTGAACCTCTCGATGCTGTAAAGAAACAGACCGACTGCATTCCAAATTTATTCATGTCCAGAAAACACTGTATAAAGTCACAGTTTATAAATCACATTCAGTCGTGCAAAAAGGACAACGTCAGAGCAACGATCCATACAAAACAGGCAAACGTTATTGTTATTATCGTCAGCGGCGTCGCCAGGCTATTTTTACCGGGGCTTCAGCCCCGGATGTTTTCACTCTAGCCCCGAATCAAATTTGATGGCCAGATTTGGGTTTCTTTTGGCCGCAAAATTACGTCTGTTGCATTGTGCGCTCTGCTCCAAAAAACGTCCTTTCCTCGTGTCCCCGACCCATCCTCACAGCGATGCTCTTGACCAGCACAGAGCAGAATGAGATGGTGATCACTGATCAATAGTTTGAAAGTCATTTTTCAGACGCAGATGAATCGGCGAGACGCGTCTTTCCCCTCTCTCTCTGTGCCTTCTCTCTCCGCTGTGACCACGGCCTCAAAGAACACTGCTGCCCGCTACCCACTAACTTTCTTGTTATGTTGCTCCCTTTAGTGTCAATATGCAAACACTTTTACATTACACACAGAGCTACGCAAAGACACGTTTGGCTTACTTCTTTCAAGCTTCATTTTATTATTCAACACCGGAACTTCACAACTTCCAAGCATTAGTTGCCTTGCGCCATCTATCGGTAAACATACTGAGGCTCATCCATAACATTTCTGATAGGGCAGGGTCGGCAACCCGCGGCTCCGGAGCCGCATGCGGCTCTTCAGCCTCCTTGTAGTGGCTCTTTGTCCCACTGGAGCAGCCACGAGTATATCTACAAGGAGAACTGGTTCTGATTGAGTTATCCATCGGAACCGTGTGACTCCTTCATTAACGATGTCTCTTATTGATGCCGCTTTGCGCCGCAGCCTCTTTATACTATAAACCTGCAGGCGCGGAGCCGCTGCAGATACACGCACCACTTGCACTTCATCCCAAACGTCTGTTTTAGGATCCGCGCTACACGTTGCAATGAGTCCATCTATCCGTTCTCTTTATTTACGCTTATACGTGCAGCTGCTACGTTTTTAGGAACCAAAACAAAGCGCACGTGCTGAAACATGTGCTTTTGCATGCTTGGTATCATTCAGAAACTACGGCGCTGAAGGGCTGACAAGAATATCCTTCGACCCTCGTTCATACAAAGAGCGAAATGGAGAGAAAGGTAAGAAAATCACTAACAACCTGTTAATGTGCAGCTCCTCCTCTGCGCGCTATGGTTAACACTGGCTGTTACAAGATGAATCAGTCAAACCAACGTTTTAGAGAAAGGAGTGTCTGCTCCACTGAAATAGCTTCATATCCCGTTAATTTAATAACCATTTTACAATAGCCTTTATAAAAATGCTTCGTATGATAGGAAGTTTATGTCAAAATAGGTCAATTTACTATCTCTCCTGTTTAAATATTATAATTTATGGCCTATTGTTAATGAATTGATAAGATAAATTATCAATGGTATTAATACATTGATAAAAAAAATTCTACAAATAAGTATTACATAAAACAAACAAAACATAATTAATAATTTCAATCAATATTGTGAATGAATTCGTACTTTAAAAAAAACATATCAACAATAATATTAATAGTAAAGTTTGTTCGGTCGGTTGAAAGTTAAAACTACACTATTGCGGCTCCTTGAGACTTTTGTTTGGTTTGAAATGGTCCGAAATGGCTCTTTTGATGTTAAGGGTTGCAGACCCCTGTGATAGGGCAACTGAACATATATTTGCTGATGTTTGTTTGATGTTTTGCCTGATGAACAGAGAGTTCATGCCTGTGCGTAAAGTCTGCTCTGATAGCTGGCGCGTTGGCACATGTTTCTTTACTCCTCTTTCTCATCGTTTTCATTAAATAGGGCCTACAGGCTGTATTTTTGTCAAATGCATTAATAAAACAGCGACGCAAATATTGGTCAATGCCATTCAATCACAGTGGCCTCAGTCCGAGCGTTTGATGGCCGAAGCACGTGCGTAATGAGCGTAAAGCAGGCGGCGGCACTGGGAGAGGAGGAGAGAGCACGCCCCGTGCGCGAAATTTGTATCGGCCCACCCGCTTTACTCGCTGCCCACTCACACATTAGACCCTGGCGCCGCTATTGTCTAAGTGTAAAAGGCTCTGACACATGTCACGGTTAGGTTGTACAGTTGAGAACATTTGGAGTGAAATGTTGGAGCGAAACCGTCCGAAACACAATGCGAAAGCCGCGATAAAAAAACAATAATAAACGTGATTTGGACTTACCGGTGAAGTAACATACATGATCATGGCCTCAGTATTTCCTCTCTAGCTGTTCGATAAACCCAAGAAATGGTCCTGATAAACTTGAATTAATCCATCAAAGGAAATACAATCCACAAAGAATACAATCCATAAACTTGATCCGTCCACTATCGCAAAGTTTCCTCTTCCAACCAGGCTGCACTTCAGAGATAGAGAGAGAGGGACGCGAACAAAAAATCAGGACGATTGACAAGTGTGGCCTCCAATCAATTGAATGAAGACGTGTCAGCCAGGCCGTGGTCAGGCCCTCATGCCGCACGACCTGTGACTGTGAGCGTGGCCACACCCACACTAACGTTATGAGATGGAGAATGATGAAAACGGTTTAGATGCGGGTTTTTTTCATATTTACAATTAATAATTAATACAAAAGCCAAACAGAATAATTATTTAGAACACAATAAATAGTGAGTAAATAAATAATAAAGGTACAAATAGGCTAAGCCTACAAATTATGCAGTCTTAAGAATTTGACCTCCCAAATAACTATTATTGGCAAACATTTAAAGCTGTGACTACTGAGTATATGTTTAAATCAAAATAACTCATACATTATAATTCACTAAGAATATGCTGTTTATAATTTACAGACAAGGTGCACAAACAGAAGACAGATGCTCTAACATGGGTACATGGCTAAATCCATAATTAAAGCACATTTTTTATTAGCCTATTATTATTATTATTATTATTATTATTAAATCAAAATAAGGGGGAGGTGGAAATTGTTGGGAGTACAAAATGGGACCAGGGTTTAGGAAATTAAAAAAATAAAGCACTACTCTTTTACAAGCTTTGGATTAAGAACAGAGCAAAGGCTCGCAGCACAGAGTCAGAGCACAGAGTCAGAGCACATTAAACAAAACAATTATCCACTCCTCAAAATCTGTTCAAGACCTACCAAAATTCACCAGAATGCAGGAAATTGTGTTTATTTTTCAAAAATTCCTGGGGAGGACCTCCAGATCCCCCGTTATTTTGTGGAGTTACACGAACACAGCTGGGCTGAGCCCGAATCTTTTCAAACTCTAAAATCGCCCCTGATTATCGTTACTATGTTATTACTACAGAGATATAAAGACATTGTGCCTCATGCAACAACAGCAAGTAAACAATTCAGTGAAGTTTGAGGCAAAAGAATCCGCTGAACATGTGTGCGTTTGAGGAGCAGGAACAGCTCAGAGCTTCGTCAAACCCTGTAGGAACTGATAACGTAATAACCAGTGGTTAAAGTGGGATTTGGGAGGTGGGGGAACTTTAACCTTTAACAAGCAGTAGGATACGCACTACATTTTATATTTTTTTAGGTACTTAGGTACTGACATGTAGTCATGGGTTCTGAACAGATACTGCACAATATAAGGTATTTGATACTGTAATTATTTTATTTTCCAATATTTTTTAAGACCTTGAATTATTTTTAGATATCCTTTAGCAGGTTTTAACAATCATAAATGATTGGAGGTCTATGTGATTTACTAAATGAACAAATTCTGCTTTTGCCAGATCCACTCTTTTTATTTGTTTCTATAATCTATTAAGCTCCTCTCTGGGCAGGCATGGTGCTCTGCAGTCCTCCGTCTAAGAAGAACACATTTCTTGACATCATTTGTCAGAATCCCACTTATTCAAAGGAGGCCCAACCAAAGAAATGAACCTGAGTGCTGAAACATTACTTATTAACAATTTTGGCTTGTTATTATGTTGTTCATTTAAGAAAATCCTCTTTCACAGTCAGTGGTGCTTACAGCAGGGCTCTTCCATTACTTTTTTCACTGGGGGAGATTTGTCGTTTGTCATTGGCCACTGGGCCGGTCAGGGGTGAGCCTCCCACCACCAAACGTATTCATATTTTTGCGATAAATAAATGAAAATGTCATTATCATCACTGCTTGAACAGAATAGAATTGGGCCTAAACATAGAAGTTATATTATATTCCAGTATTTTAAGGCTTTGGAGAAAAAACAACAACAACACAGCAATAGATTAATACAGCATAGTAATAAACTAGGACTACTCAAAACTAAACCAGGATTAAGCCAGGGCAAAAAACATGCAATATCAGGACTAAGACTGGACTAAATCACATCTAAACGTGGCCAAAGGCCTAAAGAATGAGAGAGCTACATGTGAGACCAGTACATCTCAAACAACATGACTAACTCCTGCTCAGCCACTGCTCCTCAGCGCTGAGCAGACAGAAGGCTGACCATAGAAAATAATAAATAAGGGCTGAATAAACATCTGAGCCGCTGCTCTGTCCAGACCTCACGCTTCATGAAAACCTCAGTGAATGAAGCGCTCCTAGGAGATGGTGCACTCATCCACATATTCAGCTTCAGCCTCTTTTACCTGTTAACTTGCAAAGAGCATCTCTGCGCTTGTACATTTCCCACAAGGACGTATTGAATGAAGTGAGAGCAGAAAGGAAGAAAAATGCACCTGTCAGATTCATGATTCAGATGTTATTTGGCTAAGTTAGAGCCCAGGGAGCGAGGTTTAGCGTGTTGACCGGTTAAACACGAGTGCTGGTGGTGCAGAGCAGTTTTCCAAAACTCACGCACCATCAGCTTTATCGTCCGCTTTACAAACATCCACAGCTGAACTGGTGTTCCTTACCTTAAAGTCGCTGGTTAAGCCCTTTGCACCGGCAGGACCACACGCTGCACCTGACGCAGACCGCGAGGAGTCCTGCTTCTGCATGGGATAATCCGAGCAAACACGATTCATACTGTCCTTGTGCTGCGGTTTGATAAAATCTGTCACTCCGTCCAACGATAAGCCTCCTGTTTTCTCAGTTTAGCGTTACACCGTTTAACAGAGCCATGTTTTCATTTGAGCCCGCGCTAGGAGATGATGGTACCGGAGCCTCAGGCACACTGCTACGCAAAGTGGCGCGAACTCGCTGCGGAGCGACGCGAATGCGGCGCGGATAATGCCGGAAAAAAAATATTTTTATGGAAAATTAGGTCAGATTTGATTGTTTGGCCCCCAGGACGCATATTGAGTAGGCCCGACCTAGTACTTTTATTGCATTGATTTATCTCACAGGCAGAATTTCGTATGTGCGTGAAAATGACAAAGTTGCAATCATGAACTTTTTTTTTTGCCATGCGAAGGTGGGGGAACGCCGTTCCCGACCGTTCCCGCCCACTTTAACCCCTGGTAATAACGGAAGATGATTTCATGCTATTTATATCATTTCTGCATCATTAACAACGTATTAGATTATGTTTAATGGGCCACAAAAAGCAACTTAAAGGGATATTTCAGGATATTTGACATAGGTCTCATTGCCTAGTTATCCAGAGTGTTGTTGATTTCTGGAGATATTTTTTTAACTCATGCAGTCCTTATATTTGAAGAGTTTAGTGGCGCTAGGCTAGTGCATGTCTATGGTAACTAGTAGCCTGCATTAAATACAGTCTGACCCAAGCACAGTGCACCTGAGGCAAATCACTTATAACACCAGACTAACCATATAAATGTCTGAATAATGCTTTAAATAGAACCATTTTGCATTTAAAATAACTTATATTTGAGCAGCATCAGCTTCCTGGTTGTAGCTACGCAGCGGCGGAGTGATCTGCTCGGTTACTGGATGTACAGTTGTTTGTTTACCTGCGGCCGCGTTACTACACGTGGAATTCACAAAGGAGTTTTCTACAAATCAGATATGGCAACGTTTGGAGGTTATTAATGCAGGCTACTAGTTACCATAGACATGCACTAGCCTAGCACCACTGAGCTCTTCAAATATAAGGACTGCATGAATTAAAAATATTTCCAGACACTGGGAAATTAGGCCCTATGTCAAAAATCTACTATTAGTTTCTTTTAAAAATGCCACTCTGCCATAAGGCCAGATTTGTGCAGTGTACGACTAATAGTAGTTCTGTGTACAGTTTCCCCCACCTGAGCTGTAGCTCTCTGCAGTTCATCCAGGGTCATCATAGGCTTCTTGGTAACAGCTCTGGTCAGTGCGGTCCTTGTTCGGTCAGTAAGTTTAGGAGGACGGCCGAGTCTTGGTAGGTTTGCAGTGATGCCACACTCTTTCTATTCCTGGATGATGTATTTAACTGTACTTTGAGAGATGTTCAAAGCTTTGGAAATGTTTTATAACCTAACCCAGCTTTATACTTCTCAATAACTTTATCTCAGACCTGTCTGGTGTGTTATTGGACTTCATGATGCTGTCTGCTCCCAATAGTCTCTTAACAGACCTCTGAGACCATCACAGAGCAGCTGTATTTGAAGTGAGATTAGATTACACACAGGTAGACTCTATTTAGACATTGGGTCAACATGTGATCATTCAGAAATCATCAGGCAACTTCTGAAGGTTGTGTCAATTCAATTCAACTTTATTCCAGACTCGTAGTCCATAAAAATTAAAATAAAAGACAAGACAAACAATTAAGTTGGCATTTTAAAAAGACTTCATGTCGAAAGGAGCCAGCTGAGGTGGCTAGGGCATCTGTTCCGGATGCCTCCTGGCCGCCTCCCTCGGGAGGTGCTCCAAGCATGCCCTATTGGGAGGAGGCCTCGTGGAAGGCCCAGGACACGCTGGTGGGACTATGTCTCCGAGCTGGCCTGGTGTCGCCTCGGGGTCCCCCAGAACAGCTGGAGGAGGTGTGCGTGGATCGGGAAGTCTGGGCATCTCTGCTGAGACTGCTGCCCCCGCGACCCGGCCCCGGATAAAGCGGAAGAAAATGGATGGATGGATTTTAAAAAGACAATCATGCCAATGGTGGCCAGTGTGTCACTTAGTGTGTCTTTCACATAAAATTTCACTTAAATATATTTATGTTTATGGTCCATAGCATGGCAAAATGTCGAAAAGTTAAAGGGGGGGCCGATACTTATGCCACCCACTGTATATTTTTAATGGACTTTATCACTGGCTTCAGTGCGGGGGATGTTTTAAACGTGTTTCTGAGCTGCATGTGACTGACTACCCTCAAATATGCACAATGCTTTGTGTCATTGTACCTTTTGCCAGGGCCATAACGATGAAGGGGGATAACTGGGCCCAGAAATATAATTCTTTAACACCAGTAAATAGACCAGCTAAAATTATTACTTATGATCTAAAATGCACCAGATTGCAGGAAATCATATCTGAATTACCCCCAAACCTTCCCTTTGGACTGCCCTCTCACACTTTAAACAGGTTCTGATGGTCATGTGGTGCCAAACCCCCACTGACAGAGCCATTATGCAGCTCCTGATGTGCTCAGCCATGTAAATCATACACTTGTTTTTGGCTTATAATTTAATACGATTACGAGACACTATCGCCATGAAAAGGCCACCAAGCTCAGGACTGACCAATGTTTCACTCCAAGGTTTGGTGAAAAGTTGGCAGTCCTGTAAATATGACTTTTTTAGCAGTAGGTGCAGCATTTTTGGCTAATGAGTCTGAGAAATAAGTAGCTTCAGTAACTCTCTGTTGAGTTTCACAAATATTGATGGTTGTTTTTTATGTTTTTTTCTCACATAATTGCCCGTCTGCTAGGACCCATATGTGGTACTTTTTACTTATATTTGCGCAGTACTGTACTCTTACTTGAGTAAATAAAGTTACTCGTTTCACAGTGATTAAAAGGTTCATGTGATGGCGTGTGTATAATTTTCAGGCATTTCCTTTAGAAATTCTAGGATCTCTACACAATTTCATGTTTTGTTTTTCATAATTTATGTCACCGCCAAATCGTGAATCAGACGTTTACACTCAAATAAAATAAAATGTATTTTTATAGCAAAACAACTGTTGTCCAAAGTCAGTGCTCACAGTACTCAAGTAGCATTTTCTACAGCATTTTTTTTACTCTTACTTGAAAAATGATTTTAGCTTCTCTACCCACCTCTGTTTGTCAGCGTAAGTATATATCCATAGCCTTTGTTGCTGTGATCGTATAGTGGTTAGTATTCTGCGTTGTGTTGTTTATGTAGTTTGTGGTGCATTAACGAGCAACGGACACATTGGAAACTTTCGGAGGCAGTCTCTCCATTTAATCTGGCAGACAATAATAAAAATACGATCAACATGTGCTGCTATACAGATCCAGCCCAGACTAAAGGGGAGAAGACAATGGACAATATTAGCATCTCCCTGCCTTTCTTCACATGAATGAATTAAAACATCTGTAGAAGCTCAATATCAACCTAAATACAAGTAGAATATGTTTGCGGAAGAAAATAAATGCAAAATAATATGAAAGGACTTGTAAACATTGGATTACAACAGATGACTGATCTCTTCCCAATATCGGATTTGCAAAGGGAGGAGGCAGCGGTCAAACCACAAATTTATACCAGGGGCATGTCAAAGGTCACACGAAGAAGAAACAAAACCATAGAAGAAGCGGCTGGAGGACCAAACAGTGAATCAAACGCCAGGTATGGACAAAACTTGAGTAAACAAAAGGACAATTTTGTGTAATTATAACGTTATTACATATGTTTTTTTTTGTTTTTTTTACAATGACATATAATTAGCTCCAACAAATAAAAATAGGCTAAAACGACTAATTTCTAAGAAGTTCTTCCAAACCGCAACATCTGTCTCGTGGCTGTTCTGGATCCGCTGCGGCTCCGGGTCTGCAGCTTCATCCTGCTCGGCTCTAAGCGGTGAAGGATCCAGACGTTACTGAGCCAGTCCGGTAAAAACAGCCTCTAAAACGTGTGGATGCAGAGCTCACCGGTTCCTTCTGGACTGTTGAAACCCTGTGTAAGGTGAGTACTGGATGTGTGTATTTTTATGAGCTCAGACGGAATTGTTTGTGCAGAAAATGTTTAATGCTAATCGCGCCTAGCGTCTTAGCATGCTAACGCTAACGCTAGCCTTTTATTTTCTCTCCGGTATGTAGAGTGCGGAGAGTTAAATTATAATTGTGATTAAAGAGAGGCTTTTTGATGTACAGCGGACCAAGGACTGTCTCTCTGGACCCTGCTGTGGATGCCAGGTCTTCTGTTTCCTCGTCTGGTCTGAGGCCTAGCTGCTCCTGTGAAGCTGTAGCTGCCGTTGACCGGCGCCATTAAGCCCATGGACCTGGTCACGTCTCCTGCTGCCGAGGCCTGACACCGGTCTGTGAGTACCAGCCTAAAGATACTGCGAGACACTGCAGGTGAATAGGGGGAAAACACACTTATATAGGTATCGATTCAAAACGTTTGCTGTGGATTACTGATGTGAAAAAACACTGTATAGAATTCAGTTTGCGGGTGCTATTTTCCATAGACTAACATTAGCTACAAACAGTATAAAAAGTGGAGAAAAGCTGTGGAACAACTCCGTTAGCTGTTGAGTCACTACTGAATACATCTAACTCACTGTAGTGTCCAAGTGTTTCAAATGAGAACTATAACAGGGCTGCCTACTTTTCACCAAACCTTGGAGTGAGACATTGGTCGGTCCTGAGCTTGGTGGCCTTTTTCATGGCGATAGTGTCTCGTAATCGTATTAAATTATAAGCCAAAACAGTGTATGATTTACATGGCTGAGCACATCAGGAGCTGCATAATGGCTCTGTCAGTGGGGGTTTGGCCCCACATGACCATCATAACCTGTTTAAAGTGTGAGAGGGCAGTCCAAAGGGAGGGTTTGGGGGTAATTCAGATATGATTTCCTGCAATCTGGTGCATTTTAGATCATAAGTAATAATTTTAGTTGGTCTATTTACTGGTGTTAAAGAATTATATTTCTGGCCCAGTTATCCCCCTTCATCGTTACGGCCCTGCCAAAGGTACAATGACACAAAGCACTGTGCATAGTTGAGGGTAGTCAGTCACATGCAGCTCAGAAACACGTTTAAAACATCCCCGCACTGAAGTCAGTGATAAAGTTTGACTTGTGTTTCCTGTTATCATAATTTATTTGTTTATATTATTCCATTAAAAATATATATTTAAACTTACCCTGGCATCACTTTTCAAAACATTTATATTAGGCATTGTGTGGCTTCTATTTGAGTGTCATGTCCCTCCTGTTTCTCTGTGTCAGTCTTTCCAATTATTACCAACAAAAGCAAGTAGCATAAACTTTAGAAAATCTGGAAAATGTCTCCTGCAGTATGTTAGAGCATGTTTGATGATTAAACTTTGAATATGATTATTCAATGTAATAACTATCAGAGGCACATAAAGAAAGATATATAAACTAAAAAGCCATTGTATTAAACTAGAAAAAGGCAAAACAACACACATAACACAAAAATGAATCATTGTGTACAATATTAAATCATCAGATTTGTATGTTGTTTTATGTCTGCATTGTAAAAATGACATTGGTTATAAATATAAAATGTATTGTAAGAGGACCCCCACACCCTTTATATGACAAACTCTTACATCTGTGATAATGGGGGGACACGTTAGCATCGCCTGCTCAGCACTACTTACATCGATCTGCAGTAAAAATGTCCACATCCCTGTTTGAAGCTTCTGCAGTCGCTCCACACGCACAGCTCACAGGAAGTTTATCCAACAGTTGTTTTATCGTATTGTAGTTTGGTAATACCGAGGGAAACGTGTCTTGTGTTGTTTGTTGTTCAGTACCATGTGTAATACATCGCTACGGTCAAACAGCAGCCAATCACACGCGAGCTGAACACATCAGGGCGGGGCTCAGTGGTACAATGTCCAATCAGAGGCGACAGATCGTTAGAAAGACAGACGGACCAGCCAATAGCGCAAGAGGAGCTCTTTCACATACACACACACTGACGCTCGGGGAGCCGCGGACAGGCACACAGACAAAAGGAAGCGTCTGCAGCCGCTCGCTGCAAAACGTCAGGGATATTTTTTGTTTGAGCGTAGGGGTGGGCGATATGGCAAAAATAGAATATCACGATTTTGAATTATAAACTTACGATTTCGATTTTATCACGATTTATATAATATATATATATATATTATTTTTATAATGACAAAAATAACTTAAATTACACACTGAAGATGAAAATACTATACTAATGTATTCAACTTTGTGATAATCAACACAGCAATCATAGACTTGGACCTAAAGCAAACTCACTTTATAAATGGAATAAAAAAATAAAAAAATCCAGATAATAAAATTAACTTGAAGTAAGTAGAGTAAGTTTGGTAAATGCTTGTTGCTGTTTGGCAGCTTTTCTGAGGTCTCTCTCATGACATCAAGCTGCTGTAAATGTAACGCTCTGTCGCACCCTTTCACAATAAGAGTCTTCTGAACCAATAACATGCAGTGACTTTTATTGTGTAAAACTCAAACAGGAAAAAGTTTGTCACTGTTAGGCGACTTGACAACAATGAACTCAGAGTGACGGTGTTTTGAGGAACTTTTATATTTTTAAAGACATGGATAAACTGCGCATTTATGAACACGGTGCAGGATTTAAATTAAACAAATGAGAAGGATGCGGCGCCTGACAGAACTGTAAGGACGAAGGACACACTCGCTTCTTCGCACATGTGCCGCCAGGTAAATAAATAAACACACGCTGCGATCTACGTACGCAGAGCAGTAGCGTTAGCGGGGAAAGACACTGACATGACCGATGAAATAGAGACAGAACGCTGGGTTTAAAACATTTTAAAGCTCTAGATTGAGGAGCCTGGTCGTATATACGCCCTGGAGAGGAGCGTCTCGCTGCTAATGCTCGCATTAGCGTCTGACATTGCGTAGCAGAAGGTTTGCGGCTTGGGATTCCTTCACTGACGGTGAAAAGAGTAAACTGTGCTGAAGTGCATAAAACCGTGATAAAACGATCCCACAAAAATGACAGACCGTCTGCTCTGGGGATCGTAAGACGGTCTAATATCGTCATATCGCCCAGACCTATTTGAGCGTGTGATATGAGGAGTGTGGCGTGAGAGCGTGTGAAGCCACTCAAATGCGTGTGTCACACGGTGAAAGCGTGAGAGTTGGCAGCCCTGCTATAACTCCTGTATTTTACCTTTTTAAAATCTCCATTAGTTTATTATTGCTGCAGATCTCATGATACTTGGTGATAAGACATCGCAGCCCTGAACTCTATTGCAAGTTTGCTGTCATTTTATGCTTATATTTTTAGCAACATAATCTAATAATGGATAGAGCCAGGTTTAAGCTTATGGATTCATTATGTTGTAAATGTTATTAGTTTTTCCAGAGGGGATTTTGGATCTGGTTTAGTTTTGAATAAGTTATTTATTAGTGAATAAATCTTCAAAGTTTAAGTTTGTCTTGTTCTTTGGTGCAAAGCTCAATAAATGAGACTGGGAATTACATATTTAAAAAAATCCTCAAAGGTTCAACATATTGTCCAAGACTGGAAAGTGTGGAATCTGTAGGAGCTGCTAAAGTGGAGATTTTGTTGCATCAGTGGAATGAAAACCTCATTTTGAGATATTTGTCCTTAAGCTTGGTAACGTCTGCACATGCATGAACATATCACTTATGTCTTTAGCCGGTGTTTGTCCCAGAAAGGAAATTACTAGGGGTGTAACAATGCACCGTGCCATGGTGCACCGCGGTGCAAAAATCTGACGATAAGATTTAGTTTATATTTGTTAATATTTAAGCTCCGGGGCACGAGTCAGACGTGTGTGCGCACACCCAAACAGCGCGCGTGTGTGTCATCATCACTTACCTCTAAACTGAAGCTGTAGACTCTCTAGATCTGCAAAGTTACATCCTCCAAAAACACATGAAATCTGGCTTTGAAAAGGTTTCTCCGAGTCCTGCAGATGACCAGGCTGCGGTGAGCAGTGGTGGAAGAAGTACTCGATATTCTGAAGTAAATGTGCAGATACAGGACCAAGTACAAGTATCTGATAACATTGTTACTTAAGTAAAAGTACAGAAGTATGCTTTGTAAATATACTTTATAAGTAAAAAGTATTTAAGAGTTTAATGTGCAGGATTTTTCAAAATCATTTTAATCAAACCAGGTCTAAACGAGTAAACCACTAAACCAAGTCTAAACTGGGACTAAACCAGTTCATCGTAAAGAGGTCACTTTGAAAATAAAATACTTTTACTTTAACCCAATTTAAAAATGTAGTGGAGTAGAAAGTACAAATACAGCCTCTAAAATGTAGTGAAGTAACAGTAAAAAGTATTCATCATAAAATGTACTGAAGTAAAAGTACCTATAATTTGTACTTTTTACTGTGTTACTTTCCACCACTCAGTGATAGATCCAGTGCACCAGACAAATGTGTAAGATTAATTCTTGGTCACAATCTGCGTCAAAAGCTTTGTTTCCAAAAAAGTCCAAGCAGAATGTTGTCCCTGAAAAGCCAAACACGAGCCTCAATCAAAAGCGCTGCTGTGTTTTAGCTGCCGTCGAGGGAAAGCCAAACTGAAACCACATTATTATTATTTAAGTATATGAACGGGGGGTGGGAGTCAATGAGCTTGTCTTCTTCCCACTCCTTTTCCAGCTAGAATGTTATTTATTTATTTTTCTCTCACTTTTGTGCCAGTGTTTCTAGCTCGAAATAAAATATTCAAATCAAACGTATCACTTAACAAGCACATGGCCTACACTGCGCTGCCTTTTTATTTATTAGAGAGCTACAGTTTTGTTTTCTATTTTCTTGGGCCCATTTTATTATAAGGTAGCTTTGAAAATTTAAAAAGCATTGCCAATTTTATTCTGAGACATTAAATACTGCCTAATGATGAACATTTAAGATATTTTATTTCAAAATCTTATTTTTATATCACACTTGGGTCCTGCACCGTGAACCGAACTGTGAGAAAGCTGAACCGTTACACCCCTAGAAATGACCATATCTGGATTATAGCTTTATCTCGGACGCCTTTCGCACATATTTTTGAATAAGTACATGTGGGGAAAGAGGCTGCGGCGCGATGTCAGAGTTACTTCCTGGATATCTCCGGCTCACTGGTGGACAAAACATCATAACGGGTACGTTTTGTCTCTTTCCAAACTCTGACATTAAATCTAAGATATTAGCTAGAAAACTGGTTAAAAGTGTCAATATTGAGCAATGCATGAAAAATCATTATTTTCAGCTGCAGTGTCTCACCTTAAAAGCACGTGTTATTTTGAATGGCCGAGCAGGTAAAGCAGCCATTTTATGTTTTTAAGGCCACAATGTGCTCAAGCAGCGTCAGGCCTGTAACAATAATGAAAACTGAACAAAAAAGGGAGAAAACTAAAATTGAATGTAAAAACTACCAACTAATCTTTATTTTCATAATTTCTACTTCAACTTTTTAAAAAGACTCTTTGTGTCTTATGTTATTTTTCCTACATTTAAAAGGTTACTCGAAGGTAAAATAAGATTTAAAGGATCTGTATCATGCTATTTTAGCCATTCCAAAGTAAAGTATAGGCATATATATGATATATTGTACCTCTATCACTATGGAGTACTCATTTTTGAGAGAAATATAAGTATTTTTGGGGGTATTTTCCCTACCCGGAAGACAAGACGCTTCGATTCAGTTAACTCCGCCCCTCTCTCCGCTCATTCCACATTTGCAGTATTATAAATATAAATATTGCTGCAAAAAGTGAAGTTACTTCACATAATGCAGTTATAAGGAGTTGACATGTGCAACACAGTTTCATAAATGGCTAACACACACACTAACACACACGCTAGCACACAAGCTAACACGCGTTTTGATTGACTCACCGCTCAGCATGGCCTCCCCATCGTCGGGTGTTTACGTTATGGCCCTCGTGTTGGTTATAAAAGTTAATCCACTTTGATTCTGGCCAAGGTTCACCAAGCATCCATCAGGTTGGTTGATATAGTAGCTAGCTTAATCCCGGAAAGAAATTCCATCTTCTGGCGAGTGCACTCTTCTTTAGGAAGGTTGAATAGTCCTGTTCCTCTCGTAGCCAAACGCGCATCCGTGGCATTATCGGTAAGAAAAAAGAACAGGCGTGTCCAGAGTAGGTTAGAAAGAGCTCAGTCTTCAAAACAACACTTATGCTCGGATCCATGGCTCCTCCAGCCGTGGGTGCGCTTGATTAGCGTCGTGGGACAGCACAGACGCGTCGGAGAGTTGCTGTTTTTTGTTTTTTGTTTTTTTTTTGTTTTTCAAAAAAAAAAAAAATTATAAATAAAAATCAGGCCGTAAGGCATTACATTACAGACGTAGAGCACTTCCGTTCCGCTGTGACGACACAACTGAACAGCTCAGTCGTTTACCAGGAGAGGGTGGAGCAGCTGCTCAGAGAGCAGGATTCAGGAGGATTACTTAGAACTGCGTGAATGAAGCCAAAAACCGCTCTGGTGTTTTTGAGAAGGAAATAGCATAACAACATGGCTAAAAACTCAAAAAGTCGATTTTGCATGATATAGGACCTTTAAAGTATATGTCATTATTCTTAAAGGAACAGGCCAGTGTTTTCCATACTGAGATATGTTCTTACCTGAGCTTAGACGAGTTGATGCGTACCTGTTCAGTCACGCAAAACGACTAAAGATGTTGTTAGCATTTGGCCTCTCCCAGTATATTCTATGGCTCCAAACGGGGGTGAAGTTGGAAGCGACCAAGCTCTTCCACAAAGACCAGACAGGTACGATCAACTCGCCTAAGCTCAGGTAAGAACATATCTCAGTTTGGAAAAACACTGGCCTGTTCCTTTAATAGGATTTCAAAACAGTTGTCTCTTACATTTTTCATCATAAGCTTAAGGAATGTTTTTCCTGTTTACTGTAGTTTATCATTTACGTAGTAGAAGTACTCAGGACACAGCCCATAGCACTACCACCACTATTAACAAGAAGTACATTAGCTACACACATGGATGGTTATTACATAATGAAGAAAGAACGCCATGTTTTAAATCCTATATGTCAGGTTGGACTCATTTCAGTAAAGCACAGAGAAATGTACTGTATTTGTGATGCCAGGTTTATTACTAGGGCTACTATTTTTTGTGGGCATGTTGCACCTCATTTACCATATTTATCAGTATCAGAGCCCACATGCGAGATGTAAATACAGGGCTGGGCCAATTTGGAAAATAATCACGATTATTTTCCCCATATCGATCAATCTCAATTTATTTTTTCATAATAAATTAAATACTTAATACTTATTAAATCTCGTCCAAACTCCCAAACGAGATCCTGTTTGTGCCAAAGAAATGTCTGTAAACCTGTCGATTATAAAGTCCTGACGATTATTGTGATTGACTAAGTAGAGATTGTGATTTCGATTAAATTTCAATGAATTGCCCAGCCCTATGTAAATGAGAGAATGAGTTAAAAATGCACAAACCACTCAAAGCACTTCTGACCGTACCCATTTTGCACCTGAGCAAACACTTGGTAAACCCCTTTATGGAGCTATTAAGGACGCACTCACACTTGTATAAAGGAACTGACCCACAGCCCGATTACGTCATGATGCTGGCGGCGTTCAGAACTACACCACGTAAACAGCTGATTGTTGAGCGAGGCGAACATAGATGATGGTGAAGTCGCTTTAACTGTTTTGTTCTTAAGTCGCCTCTGAGAGACGCAGCAGACTCTGACTCTGCTGAAATACTTGAAACAAAGCTCTGATCGTCGACGCAGCCGCAGCAGGAGGTTTTTCAGAAGGAGGCAAAGTATGAGAGAAACTTTTAGAGGCTGATTAGTTCTCATCATAAAGGTGAGAAAATAAATCACACACTTCAGAGTGTACTGTAGTTTATGTCTGCATTACAAGCCGTTTTCTTGTCACAAATATTAAAATATTATGAAGGCTTAAGTAAATGTAATCCCTATAAACTAACTGGGGTTAGTTACAAATTCGGCGCTACAGTAGTTTCAAATGAACTTTGTGTCTATCTGAAAGGCCACATATCACAAACTGTTTTTACCTTCAATCTGCTGCCCTCTAGTGGTCAAATAAAATGTAGATCTTTGCCCAGACATAAACTTGTACATAATAGAATAAACTAATTCATATGTAGGGAGAATATACTAGCCTATATTATCTAATTGTGTCTAATAAATGCAGTCTGAATTCAATAAATCACCAACATAGGAAATATTATTACAAATTAATCTATTCTTTGTTGTGCAGGAGCATCTGGAGGAGGAACAGATCTCATGGACCCATGTCAGCAACTCCTGGACAGATTCACACTGGCATCTACATTTCAGAATAAAAATAAAACATTCCTGGCGCTGTGACAATCCCAGACCAGACCTGCAGAAACAGGATTCAAGATTCAAGAAGCCTCTGTCTGTGGAACAGGGTGTTGCTGTTTATATTTGGAGACGTGAGACCAAAGTGGAATTCTGCACCATCGTCCTGCAGGGAGTCGTGGACAGAGGGATTTGGAGTCACCAAGTATTTACTCAAGTAAGAGTAACGTTACTTTGAAATAATTTTACTCAAGTACAAGTAAAAAGTAGTGACCCAAAAAGATACTCAAGTAAAATTACAAAAGTAGATTTTTATTGTTATAATCATTTGTATGTTTAAAAGTCGTTGTTACAAACTGCACAGTGACAGAAAACACAGAATCGACTGATGCTGCTGATAATATACAGTGAGGAAAATAAGTATTTGAACACCCTGCTATTTTGCAAGTTCTCCCACTTAGAAATCATGGAGGGGTCTGAAATTGTCATCGTAGGTGCATGTCCACTGTGAGAGACATAATCTAAAAAAAAAATCCAGAAATCACAATGTATGATTTTTTTTACTATTTATTTGTATGATACAGCTGCAAATAAGTATTTGAACACCTGAGAAATCAATGTTAATATTTGGTACAGTAGCCTTTGTTTGCAATTACAGAGGTCAAACGTTTCCTGTAGTTTTTCACCAGGTTTGCACACACTGCAGGAGGGATTTTGGCCCACTCCTCCACACAGATCTTCTCTAGATCAGTCAGGTTTCTGGGCTGTCGCTGAGAAACACGGAGTTTGAGCTCCCTCCAAAGATTCTCTATTGGGTTTAGGTCTGGAGACTGGCTAGGCCACGCCAGAACCTTGATATGCTTCTTACAGAGCCACTCCTTGGTTATCCTGGCTGTGCGCTTCGGGTCATTGTCATGTTGGAAGACCCAGCCTCGACCCATCTTCAATGCTCTAACTGAGGGAAGGAGGTTGTTCCCCAAAATCTCGCAATACATGGCCCCGGTCATCCTCTCCTTAATACAGTGCAGTCGCCCTGTCCCATGTGCAGAAAAACACCCCCAAAGCATGATGCTACCACCCCCATGCTTCACAGTAGGGATGGTGTTCTTGGGATGGTACTGATCATTCTTCTTCCTCCAAACACGTTTAGTGGAATTATGACCAAAACGTTCCATTTTGGTCTCATCTGACCACATGACTTTCTCCCATGACTCCTCTGGATCATCCAAATGGTCATTGGCAAACTTAAGACGGGCCTTGACATGTGCTGGTTTAAGCAGGGGAACCTTCCGTGCCATGCATGATTTCAAACCATGACGTCTTAGTGTATTACCAACAGTAACCTTGGAAACGGTGGTCCCAGCTCTTTTCAGGTCATTGACCAGCCCGTGTAGTTCTGGGCTGATTTCTCACCTTTCTTAGGATCATTGAGACCCCACGAGGTGAGATCTTGCATGGAGCCCCAGTCCGAGGGAGATTGACAGTCATGTTTAGCTTCTTCCATTTTCTAATGATTGCTCCAACAGTGGACCTTTTTCACTTCTTTTTTTTTTTCTTTTTTCAATTTTGTCTCTAGTGTCTTTGGACAGCTCTTTGGTCTTGGCCATGTCAATAGTTGGATTCTTACTGATTGTATGGGGTGGACAGGTGTCTTTATGCAGCTAAAGACCTCAAACAGGTGCATCTAAATGTAGGATAATAAATGGAGTGGAGGTGGACATTTTAAAGGCAGAATAACAGGTCTTTGAGGGTCAGAATTCTAGCTGATAGACAGGTGTTCAAATACTTATTTGCAGCTGTATCATACAAATAAATAGTTAAATGGATTTTTTTTTTAGATTATGTCTCTCACAGTGGACATGCACCTACGATGACAATTTCAGACCCCTCCATGATTTCTAAGTGGGAGAACTTGCAAAATAGCAGGGTGTTCAAATACTTATTTTCCTCACTGTAAACTCCCAGCCTACTTCTGCAAAGACATGCTTGGAATGAAAATTACTCGGAATATTAAGGTATGGAACATTGATCATCGACTTAATATACTCAGCTTGAACATTAGTCTGTCAGCTATACAGAAAAACAAATCCCAAGCATCATCATCACAGTAGAACGCTCATCAGGCCTGCTTCATCTATGTGAGCTGACCTCCAGTGTTGCCTTTCACTACCTTCAAGAGTCCAGTTTAAGGTCGGACTGTCCAGATCTTCACTTGCCTCCTGATAAAGACTGTCCATCTCATCTTCTAAAGCTACATTCAGACTAAACCTGTCTAAAGCTCCAGGAAGATGGAGAAAAAAGCAACAAGATTTGTATATTTTCACTTGTAAAAATGAAGGATATGAAGGTTTTACATGTGGTTTTGAAAATATTAGTTCTGATCTGAGAAATGAGCCAAAGCGACTGGATAAAGTGTAACAGACGACACATCACTCTTGAATGAAGTTCAGATTTTATCCAGTTTTATTGTTGTTGTTTTTTGTCCAATACGAAATCAACACATTAAAGTAATATATAAAAGAAGCAGAATCAGCAAAACCATCGATGGATCTTTCTATTGTTCATCTCTTTAACATTTCATCTTACACCAAAGCGTTTACAGCAGAAAATACATTATCATTAGTAAAAGATGCCAAATATAAAACATATTAAAAGTATAAAACTTAGGATTAACATAATGACTGTTTCACTCTGTCTCTAAACAGATGAAGAGTCGCTCTAAATAAATGGCACCATTAAAAAACACATCAAATAAACGTTTGGTTATTTACAACATCTGTCCCTCTGTCACACTTTGACCTTCGGCTGTATTTGATCTGTAGGGGAGACCGGGGCTGGTTGTCACGTTGCTTTTCACAGACACACTAGGGGGCGCTGTGACTCGATATTATTATGGAACATTACGTTAACACATGCTTTCCTGTAATTAGCGTTTGTTGAGCACATATTATTTCTGTGTTTTGGGTGGATTCTTCCATTTTTCAGCTCATTGTAGAGAATGTAGTTCATGTAGGATCAGATCAGTGTAGGAACATCAGGCTTTGATCCTACAACATACAACAACAAATCCTAAGAAAGTCATGAGGACCATTGTGCACAAAACTCGTTCCGTTTTAGAATATAATCACGGCCAAAATGGACCCTAAAACTAATTTTCCTTTCTCATGGTCAAAAGCATATTTCTACTAATTATTTACAAATTAGGCAAGGCAACTTTGTTTATACCGCGCATTTCATACACAAGGCAACTCAATGGGCCTTATTAAATTAAATTATTTGAGAGATAAGTTTATTTTTATGATTATGACTTAAGAGGACAATGAAAAGAAAATAGCTTGTAAATACTGAATTTGCAAAAGAAACAAAAAAAGCTTTAACATATAATTATAATCAATTATAATTTTAAGCCCTGGTTTAACAGTAGGGTTAAAATAATTCAACTTTGATTAATTTTCATGAAAATATTTTTCTGAAGAGTACTTTATTTTTACATTATATTACTCAATTAGAAGTCAAAAATACTTAATTATAACCTTAAAATACTTAAAGTATTCATGTACTTGAGTAACTCAGTACAGACTTGTCATGCCCATATTTGGATGTTTAGAGGCGTGTCTTTGTACATCATCAATGATGTCCATGATAATGAGGGTGTTTTATTGTCACATTCGTGAATCTGGAGCATCTCTGTTTTAGGAAGGATTTGTCTTTTGAATTCGATAAATAACAATGACATTAGGGGACGACCAGCCCGCGCACTGTGACGACCAACCCGCGCACTGTGACGACCAACCCCGCGCACTGTGACGACCAGCCCCGCGCACTGTGACGACCAGCCCCGCGCACTGTGACGACCAGCCCCGCGCACTGTGACGACCAGCCCCGCGCACTGTGACGACCAGCCCCGCGCACTGTGACGACCAGCCCCGCGCACTGTGACGACCAGCCCCGCGCACTGTGACGACCAGCCCCGCGCACTGTGACGACCAACCCCGCGCACTGTGACGACCAGCCCCGCGCACTGTGACGACCAGCCCCGCGCACTGTGACGACCAGCCCGCGCACTGTGACGACCAGCCCCGCGCACTGTGACGACCAACCCCGCGCACTGTGACGACCAGCCCCGCGCACTGTGACGACCAGCCCCGCGCACTGTGACGACCAGCCCACATATGGGGCACATCGTCACCATGGATTTTCCAATCTAAGCCGTAACAAAGGAAGAGAAGCCGACTTTAAGCCAAGGGCTTCATATCACGTCTGTGTGACTCTTGTGGGACGTTCTGTGGATGAGAAGTCGACTCTAGTGAAAACAAGTGTGACAACGAGCCCTCTCCCCTAATGCATATTTCAATCTGCCTCAAAAGTTACAACAAACCATTTTACAGCAGAAAATACACACAATGGTCAACATCATTAACACATACAAAAGTAAAACCATCAAAGCGATTAAACAGAATCAGGATTACCATAAAGATGACTGGAATCTTTCTCTAAACAGATGCAACGGTCGCCGAAAATTATTTAACAATATTTATCCGTCTCTCTATCTTGAATTCCATTTTCTTTGTTTCCATAATCAGCCATAAAAGTTAAACTGAACTTAAAAAAAGAATCCCCATCGTCACAGAACAACACCAGTAAAACACACAATTTTAAAACTATACAACCATGTCTGTGTGAGCTCTCAGTCGTACAGGAGTTGTCCTTTAAATCAGTGGTTCTCAACCTTTTGGAGCCGGGACCCCAGTATATCAATTAATGGGGTTTGTGAACCCCGCCTGCTGCTGTTGGGTCACACTGTAGGAAACGGGGACATTAGCCAATATCATTCTTTTGAAATAAAGGAAAAAACAAATGGCTGAATTAAATAAATGAAATTAAGAACAAATAATGACATCCTAGTATAGCACACACATGCTACAATAAAATAATAATCATAATACAATTTTTATTTCATCTACATGATTCGGCGAAGAGGGTATTCAGATTTGTCTGAGTATTGGGTAATAATCTCACAGACGTCTTCATCACACTTTATTAGAAAATACAATTGATCTAAAACGTCTAAAACAAAAATATCCAGAACTTTCACTTCCTAATTCTCCAAGCAAACTCATCCTTAGCCCCTCCCACTCACCCTACTCCTAAATAAAGAGGGGAAATAAACTGTGGCTGTAAAGGGGAAGCTATGGTGAGGGTTTTCACTCCCCGATGAAACTAGTACTGAGGAGGAGCTCTAAATCTATAAATCACAGAAATGCCATTAACTCTGAGCCTGTTCCTACGAATGCACTTCTGTAGCCGACGCCTTCCCGGTTAGAGCACAATGGGATTGTTTTAAGTGATGCCGGTACTTAACAGATACTTGGTTTTTGATACATTATTTGTCATATAGAACCAGAAAACAAAACAATGTTAATTCCTTTGATGCTGTTCCTGCACCAACAGCATCAAAAATCTAAAGAGATATTTTTTTTCTGTACCTGCTTTTGATACTCATTTTGTTCTAACAGTAATACCTAAACTTTCTTTTTGATGCCATACTGGTATCGTTTAACCTCTTAACCCCCACTTGAACTGAGCACATTTTGTGACAGCAGGGGGCGCTTTATTAGGGGCATAGGTCTGATTTATTTTAGTATGTGCAGTGCCTTGCGAAAGTACTAATACACCTTGAACTTTTGCACATTTTGTCATGTTTACAACCCTAAACATAAAGATTTTATTTTGATTTTTTTACTTAAAGTTCACACACAAGTAACAGACAACTGTGAAGTGAGAGCAAAATGATACAGGACCAAAAATGTACTGAAGTAAAAGTAAAAATATCTGATAAAATGTGTACTTAAGTAAAAGTATGCATTGTAAAATGTACTTCACAAGTAAAAAGTAAATTAATTTAAAAGTTTAATTTGCAGGATTTTTAAAATCATTTGAATCAAACCAGGTTTAAAGGAGTAAACCACTAAACCAAGTCTAAACTGGGACTAAACCAGTTCATCGTAGAGACGTCACTTTGAAAATAAAACACTTTTCACTTTCAACCCAATTTAAAAATGTAGTGGAGTAGAAAATACAGAATCAGGCTCTAAAATGTAGTGAAGTAAAAGTAAAAAGTATTCATCATAAAATGTACTGAAGTAAAGTAAAAGTACCTATAATTTGTACTTGTACTTTTTACTTTGTTACTTTCCACCACTGCGTATTTAAAATGATTTTAAACCAGTATCGGCGCCGATATCCGATACTGGTGTCGGATATCGGAGCTGATACTGAAAAAATATGATATTGGGTATCGGCTACAAATATCAGACACTGAACTCTCGCCGCTTTAAAAACATTCTTTAACATTCTATAAACTTTCACCGACTAAATCTAAGTGAATATGAACATGCGGTCTGTTCCATCGCTGAGTTAGTTTTAACCTCTGCAAATGTATATTGTATAATAGACTAATATAATATTGCCACAACTAGAAACAGCATGCTAATGCTAACGGAAACGAATCAAGGCTGGGTCAGAAACGAAGATGGAAATCCCTAAAGTAGCCTAATAAAATAAAATAAAAATAAAATGAAAGGCGGCACGGTAGCACAGCGGTTAGCGCTCGTGCTTCACAGCTAGAAGGTCCGGGTTCGATTCCCACCTGGACGGGGCCTTTCTGTGTGGAGTTTGCATGTTCTCCCCGTGTCTGCGTAGGTTTCCCCTACCACTAAAAACATGTATAATAGGCCAGGATGAATGAGAGTGTGTTTGAGAGTGCGCATGGGGGACGACGGACGCAATTTAGCCCAAGGCTACAATCTGGTGTGGCTTGTTTACATGCATGAGACCCATGTATGTTCATTAACATGCACTGTCCCAACCAAATAAACTAATACATAAATAAAATAACCACTTCTGGAGCGGGCAAGTGTTCGTATTTGGCTTTATGAAATGCTGTTAAATCCAACACATTTTTAAGACACAATGGTGAAGCTTCTTTACCTTCTACAGTGGACAATATTGTTTATTACTTGAGGTGAACCGGCCATCTCTCTCGCTCTCTCGCTCTCTCTCTTTCTTTCTTTTCCCCCTCAGAAGTTGGAATTTCTTTCCAGTATTCAGCGACTAACCAGACAGAATATGTTTGTCACTTCACCGATGATTGTTTGGTGAACCTTAGCCAGAATCAAAGTGGATTAACCAGTGTGATTCCCACAATAAAAACACCCGATGGAGAGAGAGGCCAGAGTTTGTTAGCCATTTATGAAGCTGTGTTGTAGATGTAACTTCACTTATTGCTGCAATATTTTTATTTCTACTTCTGCTAATGTTGCATGGGCGGGATCAACTCTGAGTGAGGGGCGGAGTTAACTGAATCCAAGCGTTGTATCTTACGGGTTGGAAAAATACCCCCATAGTGGCAGAGGTACTCCATAGTGGCAGAGGTACAATATATCATATAAATGCCTATAGTTTACTTTGGCTAAAGTAGCATGATATAGGTCCTTTCAGACTAAGTCAGCCACTGAATTCTCCAGGTTCTCAACGTTAAAATGAGGTGCAGCATGTTTATATTCACTGAGGTTTAGTCGGTGAAAGCTGTGATTTTAAAACAGGTATCGGTTCAGTATCGGATATTTGGACAGAGGTGGGAGAGTAACAAAAACATATACTCAAGTAACAGTATGTTACCTTTAAATAATTTTACTCAAGAAGGCGACAAGTAAAAAGTAATTACTTTTAAAATTAAAAGTTACTTTTGAGAAAAAATATATTGTGAAAATCTTAATTTTTCCAAAGAATAGCCGACCATAAATCTATATATTTGAAATAAAGCGGCCACGAAGCACAAACTTTCAGTTTTAGGTTGACCTGAAGCTTTTGTAACTTTTAAATCTACTCACAGTGGCACAAATAACATTGTATTACTTTAGAGCAAATATTCTTTACATTACATTACAATATTATTCAAGTAGAATTAAAAAGTACTGAATGATGTAATGACTCTATTAAGAACAGTTTCTTCAAAAGTTTGTACTTGAGTAAATGTAACTGAGTACTCTCTGACTCTGATTCCCGATACCGTATTTTTTCCAGAATCGGCACCGATATCCGATACCAGTATCGGGTTGGTGCATTCCTTTCATTTCTTTCAATTGATTTGTATCGGCCTCTGCTCCGACTCACATTATGACATCATCAGATCCTACAAAGTAAACTCAGTTTATTGTTACTTTGCCCTATGTTCCTTTGTTTATGATTTGTTACCTTGTAATTGTTAAATGTAATGTTGTTGTTTTTATTTTGGGGTGGGCGCTCATAAGCCTTTGGCTTCAGCCACTCCCTTTGAGCAGGTTAACTGCTCAAACAAATAAATAAACTAAACTAAACTAAACAGTCTGACCTCATATATGACATTATTATGATCCAGGTTTAGACCTGGTTTAGTCCTGGTTCAGACCTGGTTCAGATCGTCGTATTCCGGCTCCATTTCCTCCTGACGCAGCGCCTCGTAAACAGCCTCAGGTTGATTCTCTTGGCGCGTGTTTTCATATCCTCTCTGAAATAAATAATACAGAAAGTCCAACAGAAACAACATGAATAAATTGTGTTAAAAGAAAAATGAAGCTACCATTTGAACAAGTTCAGGACCTCTAGATTTCAGGATCCAGGTTTAGTCCAGGTTTAGTCCAGGTTTAGTCCAGGTTTAGTCCAGGTTTAGTCCAGGTTTAGACCTTGTTTAGTCCGGGTTTAGTCCGGGTTTAGTCCGGGTTTAGACCAGGTTTACTCCCGGTTTAGTCCAGGTTTACTCCCGGTTTAGTCCTGGTTTAGACCTGGTTTAGTCCTGGTTTAGACCTGGTTCAGATGGTCGTATTCTGGCTCCTTCTCCTCCTGACGCAGCGCCTCGTAAACAGCCTCAGGTTGATTCTCTTGGCGCGCGTTTTCATATCCTCTCTGAAATAAATAATACAGAAAGTCCAACAGAAACGACATGAATAAATTGTGTTAAAAGAAAAATGAAGCTACCAATTGAACGAGTTCAGGACCTCTAGATTTCAGGGTCCTGGTTTAGACCAGGTTTAGTCCTGGTTTAGTCCTGGTTTAGTCCTTGTTTAGACCAGGTTTAGTCCTGGTTTAGACCAGGTTTAGTCCTGGTTTAGTCCTGGTTTAGTCCTGGTTTAGTCCTGGTTTAGACCTTGTTTAGACCAGGTTTAGTCCTGGTTTAGTCCTGGTTTAGACCTTGTTTAGACCAGGTTTAGTACTGGTTTAGTCCTGGTTTAGACCTGGTTCACATCGTCGTATTCCGACTCCATCTCCTGCTGACTCAGCTCCTCGTAAACAGCCTCAGGTTGATTCTCTTGCCGTATGTTTTCATATCCTCCCTGAAATAAATAATACAGAAAGTCCAACAGAACCAACATGAATAAATTGTGTTAAAAGAAAAATGAAGCTACCATTTGAACGAGTTCAGGATCCTGACGTCCTCCAGCTCCGGGGCCACGGTCTGTGAGACACACACTCGTCAGACACTTAACATCTCGCTCTCTCTCTCGCTCTCATTAGAGATAGATTAATAGAAGAGGTCCCGAGTCCTGTGTGAACCTTAAAGAGTAACTAAACGGACGTGCCAAAGCCTTTCCCCACCCACAAACAAAAGTCAAAAAGTGCTGTGAAAGAGGCGGTCTCTGAAGTTTGGGGGTGACATGCGGGGGGTGAGTGTGTTGGCCTTTGCATTGGCACAATCACAGCAGACTGATTACGTGGGAGGGACTTGGTTATATACCACAGGTACAGGGGCAGGACAATTGGCAGCACCTGATGACGATGTGTGGAGCTGGTGCGGCTTATGACGTTCTGTGGAGGCCGTGGACACGTCTCCAGCCAATCAGGAAATTCTAATTTAGTAGCAGAGTTAACCCTGAAGGGGGCGCAACCCATTCGTTTTCAGGCCAAAGTTAGGATTTTACACATGTTTGCGCTATAATGTCAGAATAATGTCAGGGACCAGTGGACAACACTATGAGACACACATTGAGACAGTTTATCAGTGAAAAAAACTTGATTTGGTGTTTAGTTACTCTTTAATGGCCGCTCAGACTCCTCCTATGCAGCCTTTTCCTTAAGCCTCCACAGAGCTCCAGAGCTTGATTGACAGGCTCTGGAGCCAGACAATGCACTGAAAAGGCTTTTTATGGGCTGATAAACAAAAACCAGCATGATTCAAAATATTTCCCCTGCCCCAGCACTGTCACATGGGTCAGAGCATTTTTTAGAAAAAAAACTATTTTAAGCCATTCTTGGGACGTTTGAAGTCTCAGTAGAATCAATGCTCCCCCGTGTCTCTTGGAGTCGCCCCTGGTCACAAGGGGGTGGTATTTCAGCAATGTCAACTCCCCGCCATGAGGACCATAGAGAAGCACGTTCCTATCTGTACATCTGTGCTGTTCACCGTGCTCACTGCCTTATTTCATGTGGTGAGTGAAGCTTAAATCGTCAAATACCTCTTCAGTTCGGTGGAGAGTCCTTGCCTCAAGTGGAGGAGTTCAAGTATCTCGGGGTCTTGTTCACGAGTGAGGGACAGATGGAGCGTGAGATCGATAGACGGATCGGTGCGGCGTCAGCAGTGATGCGGTCGCTGTATCGGACTGTTGTGGTGAAGAGGGAGCTGAGTCAGGGGGCAAAGCTCTCGATTTACCGATCGATGTACGTTCCCAACCTCACCTTTGGTCATGAGATCTGGGTAATGACAGAAAGGACAAGATCGCAGATACAAGCGGCCGAAATGAGTTTCCTTCACAGGGTGGCTGGGCATGAGGAGCTCAGGGTGAGGAGCTCAGTTACCCGGGAGGAGCTCGGAGTAGAGTCGCTGCTCCTTCACGTCGAAAGGAGCCAGCTGAGGTGGCTAGGGCATCTGTTCGGATGCCTCCTGGCCGCCTCCCTCGGGAGGTGTTCCAGGCATGTCCTACTGGGAGGAGGCCTCGTGGAAGGCCCAGGACACGCTGGTGGGACTGTGTCTCTGAGCTGGCCTGGTGTCGCCTCGGGGTCCCCCCAGAACAGCTGGAGGTGGTGTGCGTGGATCGGGACGTCTGGGCATCTCTGCTGAGACTGCTGCCTCCGCGACCCGGCCCCGGATAAAGCGGAAGAAAATGGATGGATGGACCTCCACAAAGCCTGAGGACCTTGCCTTAGGGCGTTTAAACACAGGCTCTAGTTAAGACGACCTAAAGGGACTTTCAGCCGGAGAGCGGCACTTTAGGGTCAGTGTGAATCTAACCGCAGCACTTTAAGCCGGTCTAAACAGCCGCTTCGAGTGCGGCTGAAACAGGTGGTCTCGGAGCGGCGCCACTCACTCTCTGCGTCGGAGTGGGTGTGGTGTGAATGCGGCTGAACTATTCTCGCTTTGATGCCTCTTTTGTGCTGAAGACAGAATGACTACGCGCTGCATGAGGACGTTTGGATTACTGCTCTGACGAGGCAAAATGGATCAACTTTAAATCATCAGGTACGTCTTTCTTTCCCGTCAGTGAAACTTTCCTCTTCATGAGCCGATTAAAGAGGGGGGGGGGGGATGCGCCGTCAGAGCCACAGATCTTTACTAAGTTTTACGCTTTGTTTGCGGCAAATTTTCATAAACTACAAATGACTCCATTCGCACAAACAAACTCTGCTTTAAAATCGGACACGTACATTTCATTGGCCTTGCACCCCCACACACAATTGGGTGCGATAACGCCCCCGCTAGGCTGACGAAAGAAAATGCAGTGTCGCAGAGATTAGAGCGGGTCGTCTTGTGACTGTAGGGTCAGTGGTTCAAATCCTGATGTTTAATGACACATCAGGGCAATAAGATAAGAACACAATGTAGTCAGTAGAGTTACAGAGGAGCAGTAATTAAGTAGGAGGGCCGTTCGATGCCGCTTGCGGCTTCAATTTTGTTTTGTTTTATTTGTTTAATTTGAGATATGTAAATTTATCATATTGACTTTATCTTCCATCCATCCATCTATTCTCTTCCTCTTGTCCGTTGCCGGGTCGTGGGGGCAGCTGTTGGAGCTGCACAGCTCCTATAGCGCCCCCTGCAGGTGGTGGGTCCACAGAAGGACCCCTCATGGTTCTAACCGGGCCTGTTGGTCTCTCATAAGGGGCTTCTGAACCGCTCTTTGTCTGACCCGTCACCTAGGACCTGTTTGCCCTGGGAGACCCTACCAGGGGCACGAAGCCCCCGACAACAGAGCTCCAGGATCATTCAGGCTCAAACCCTCCACCACGTTAAGGTGGAGGCTCCAGGAGGGAATCGACTTTATCTCCAATGGCAGAAAAAAAAGTGGGATATATTGGGAAGACAATAGGGGGGAAAAATGGCAAAAATGTCAAGAAAAGAAAAAAGTGAACAAAAGAATGGGGGGATAGTTCTGTAAGTGTTTGTCGTCTGTTCAGGACAATTATCTTTTTGAGCAACAAAGCGATTTAAATGTAGAAGTTTGTTGCAAATGTTTCCATATTTGTGCAGGTTTGCAAAAATATGGCTTCATCGCTGTTAATGAATATCTCCATCCATCCATCCATTTTCTTCCGCTTTATCCGGGGCCGGGTCGCGGGGGCAGCAGTCTGAGCAGAGATGCCCAGACTTCCCGATCCACGCACACCTCCTCCAGCTGTTCTGGGGGGACCCCGAGGCGACACCAGGCCACTACCAGAGACATAGTCCCTCCAGCGTGTCCTGGGCCTTCCACGAGGCCTCCTCCCAATAGGACATGCCTGGAGCACCTCCTGAGGGAACAGATGCCCTAGCCACCTCGGCTGGCTCCTTTCGACGTGAAGGAGCAGCAACTCTACCCCGAGCTCCTCCCGGGTAACTGAGCTCCTCACCCGATCTCGGAGGGTGCGCCCAGCCACCCTGCGAAGGAAACTCATTTCAGCCGCTTGTATTCGCGATCTTGTCCTTTCGGTCATTACCCAGATCTCATGACCATAGGTGAGGGTGGGAACGTAGATCGATCGGTAAATCGAGAGCTTTGCCCCCTGACTCAGCTCCGCCCCAGTGTGCGCTGAAGGTCCTGATTTGATGAAGCCAACAGAACAACATCGTCTGCAAACAGCAGAGATGAGATCCTGAGGTTCCCAAATCGGACACCCTCCGGTCCCTGGCTGCGCCTAGAAATTCTGTCCATAAAGGTAATGAACAGAACCGGTGACATAGGGCAGCCCTGGCGGAGACCAACACGCACCGGAAACAAGTCTGACTTACTGCCGGCAATGCAAACCAAGCTCCTGCTACGGTCATACAGGGAACGGACTGCCCTTAGCAGAGGACCCCGGACCCCATACTCCCGGAGCACCCCCACAGGGCACCACGAGGGACACGGTCGAACGCTTTCTCCAAATCCACAAAGCACATGGGGGCTGGTTGGGCGAACTCCCTCGAGCACCCGATGAAGGGTATAGAGCTGGTCCAGTGTGCCACGACCGGACGAAAACCGCATTGTTCCTCCTGGATCCGAGGTTCGACCATCGGCCGGATCCTCCTCTCCAGCACCCTGGAGTAGACCTTACCAAGGAGGCTGAGGAGTGTGATCCCCCTGTAATTGGAGCACACCCTCCGATCCCCCTTCTTATAGAGAGGGACCACCACCCCGGTCTGTTTATTGTTTATGTTTATTTGGTAGGGACAGTGCAAGTTAATGAACAAGCCACACCGGATTGTAGCCTTGGGCTAATTTCCATCCGTCGTCCCTCATGCGCACTCTCTAACACACTCTCATTCATCCTGGCCTATTGTACATGTTTTTAGTCATTTAGGCAGAGGCACAGTGCCTCTGCCAATCCAGAGGCACTGTCCCCAACCGCCACGCGATGTTGCAGAGACGTGTCAGCCAAGACAGTCCGACAACATCCAGAGACTTAAGGTACTCAGGGCGAATCTCATCCACCCCCGGAGCCTTGCCACCGAGGAGCTTCTAACCACCTCAGTGACTTCAGCTTGGGTGATGGGCGAGCCCCCCTCCGAGTCCCCAGCCTCTGCTTCCTCATCAGAAGACGTGACGGTGGGATTGAGGAGATCCTCGAAGTACTCCTTCCACCGCCCGACAACATCCCCAGTCGAGGTCAACAGCTCCCCGCCCGCACTGTAAACAGTGTTGGTGAAGCCCTGCTTCCCCCTCCTGAGGTGCCGGATTGTTTGCCAGAATCTCTTCGAGGCCGACCGATAGTCCTCCTCCATTGCTTCTCCGAACTCCTCCCAGACCCGAGTTTTTGCCTCTGCGACCGCACGAGCTGGCCTGCCGGTACCTCTCAGCTGCCTCCGGAGTCCCACAAGCCAACAAGGCCAGGTAGGACTCCTTCTTCAGCTTGACGGCATCCCTTACTTCCGGGCGCCACCACCGGGTTCGGGGATTGCCGCCGCGACAGGCACCAGAGACCTTACGACCACAGCTACGAGCAGCCGCATCGACAATGGAGGAGGAGAACATGGTCCACTCGGACTCCATGTCTCCAACCTCCCTCGGAATCTGGGTGAAGCTCTTCCGGAGGTGGGAGTTGAAAACCCTACTGACAGAGGGATCCACCAGACGTTCCCAACAGACCCTCACAACACGTTTGGGCCTGCCAGGTCTGACCGGCTTCCTCCCCTGCCAGCGGATCCAGCTCACCACCAGGTGGTGATCAGTTGACCGCTCAGCCCTCTCTTCACCCAAGTGTCCGAGACACGCGGCCGGAGATCAGATGACACAACTACAAAGTCGATCATCGACCTCCTGCCTAGGGTATCCTGGTGCCACGTGCACTTATGGACACCCTTGTGCTCGAACATGGTGTTCGTTATGGACAAACTGTAACTAGCACAGAGGTTCAATAACAGAACACCACTCGGGTTCAGATCGGGGAGGCTGTTCTTCCCAATCACCCCCGTCCAGGTCTCACTGTCGTTACCACGTGGGCGTTGAAGTCCCCCAGTAGAACAATGGAGTCCCCAGTCGGAGCACTATCTAGTACCCCTCCCAGGGACTCCAAGAAGGCCGGGTACTCTGCACCGATGTTGGGCCCGTAGGCCGAGACAACGGTGAGAGACCTGTCCCCAACCCGAAGGCGTAGGGACGCGACCCTCTCGTTCACCGGGGTGAACTCCAACACGTGGCGGCTGAGCTGGGGGGCTATGAGCAAACCCACCCCGGCCCGCCGCCTCTCCCCGCGGGCAACTCCAGAAAAATGGAGCGTCCAGCCTCTCTCCAGGAGTTGGGATCCAGAACCCAGGCTGTGCATGGAGGTGAGCCCGACCTATATCTAGCCGGTACCTCTCAACCTCCCGCACAAGCTCAGGCTCCTTCCCCCCCCAGCGAGGTGACGTTCCATGTCCCGAACGCCAGAAGCTGCGCACGCGGTCCAGGTCGTCGAGGCACCCACCTTCGACTGCCACCTAGTCCTCTCTGCACCCGACCCCTACAGATCCCTCTGTGGGTGGTGGGTCCACAGGAGGGCGGGCCCACGTCGTCCCTTCGGGCTGTGCCCGGCCGGGCCCCGTGGGCAAAGGCCCGACCACCAGATGCTCGCATTCGAGCCCTAACCCCAGGCCTGGCTCCAGGGTGGAGCCCCGGCTGCGCCATACCGGGCGACGTCACGGTCCTTGAATGTTGTACGTCCATATGGGTCTTCTGAACTGCTCTTAGTCTGACCCGTCACCTTGGACCTGTTTGCCATGGTAGACCCTACCAGGGGCATAAAGCCCCAGACAACATAGCTCCAAGGATCATTCGGGCACTCAAACAACCCCACCACGTTAAGGTAGCAGCTCACGGGGTTGAATATCTCATAACAAAATACTGAGATATTCAGTAGTGTGGATCTGTCCCGGCTCTAGTCACAGACGTTTAGGACATTTGGACACTCGGATACTTACCAGTGCGAGCGCGTGTCTTGCAGCAGATGACCAGAATGGTTGCCGTGGTGATGAGGGCCACACAGACGAGGACCAGGGTCAGGTTCAGGGTCTGTGGAGGTTCTGCTGTGGTCTTTGGAGGTTCTGCTGTGGACAGACACAGGACTGAGATCAGGGACCAGAGACGAGGTGACTGTAACTGTCCCTAAGCTTCCTGTGGCTTCAGACAGATGCACTGTCACTGGGACACCTCTGGGGGCGCTGCAGCAGAGGAACACACATCAGAGACCAGACTCAAGTTTACCAGATGCAAGTTTTCTTATTTTTCTTAACCGATAGTCGACGCTCTTAGCGGTTAATAATCGGTTAACCGTTTGATCTCTGCAGTGAAAGTTAAGGCTTTGCTTATGTATCACCCAGGACGCTCGTTTGAGCTCCTGGATATGATTCAAGCACAAAGCTGTTTGTCCAAACAACAGTCTGAGGCGGAGTCCAGCTGATGTGAGCGTGCGCTCTGTACATCTCCAAACTCTGCGTGCTTAACACTTTGTGCCACCTTTCTCTTGTTAGTTCATGTGCGCTTTAAGGGCCTGTCACAATCGGCGCATTGACAACAATGATTTTGTCCCCATTTGTTCTGCGCCAAAATTCGTAACTGGGGACAACTCCGCACACCCAGGAGGCGACAGGTGCGTAGACAGGTGCGTAGGACCTTCATCAGGCCTGATGAAGGTCCTTTTGACCGAAACGTTGCAATAAATATCTTAAGAGTGAGACAGCGTGCGGGAGCTTTTGTTCATTTTTGCATTAATTTCTGCGCCAAAATTGAAATTGCCCTCAGCCGCAAAGATCGCACTTCCATCGCGTCTTCCACGCTAAACTTCGAAGGGACAAGTCGACAAGATGCCACCCAGGAAGACCAACGCCACGAAAGTAAAGGTACTCACCAAAGCCACAGTGAAGACCAAACGGGGGAAGAGGAAACAGCGTCCAGCCTCTATATACCTACAGCAGGAATCGCACAAGACTGATCCCGGCGCTCACCAGTCTCACCAGTCTCTCACCACTGAGACGATTTATCTTTCACCATTCTCGCGCCCGTAGTGTCCTGCTGCGGCTATATTCACTTGCAATCGACCTCCACTGAATTTTGTGCATGCATGACATTCAGCTGCGACTGATGATCCAACTGTGATTCACACCTTTTCTTGCGGTCAATAACGGTCGCTCGTGCAGATGCCCGTGCGCCAAAAGAGTGTTCGCACGACCTTCATATTTTGAGGCCACAAACGATCGCTTAGTGCCCGTGCGCCAATTGTGACAGGCCCTTTAGATTGAGGACATAAAGTGACCACATGAGCGTCTATATCACTGTGACTACAACGTATCAGGTAATTTTTTCGTTAGCCCTATGTGTTAGCACACATGTGAGACGTGAGGGCTATTTCATAAAACCCGCTTAGTAAAGCTCGGCTTAGGCTCCAAATCCTGGCTTACGTGAGGCACAACAAGTCAAGCTGCGATTACTGGGTTTCACCAAAGGGACGCCGAGCTTGGCTAATCTCACTAATTCAAGACAGGTTCAACTAATTAGCAATGGCCACGTACATAAGCAGACCACACTAACGATCACAGAGTTCACTGAGAAATCATGGCCGGGCGTGAACGCGCAGCATACTTCACAAGCCGCCATCTTTGTTCTGCTACGTTAGCTCCATAGGTAGAGCGCAGGACTCCCAATCATGAGACTGTGAGATCGATCCCAGCCTCGACTTTTTTTTTTGGACTGGGCACTCACTGGGAAGAACATAAATTGGCGACTATGAATTTAAACACTTTTCTTTTTTCCCCAGGAATTTAAACACATGATAGAAAAAAAAGAAAACACTGTTGACACAGGTCATGAGGGCGGGTCCTGTGGGCTAAGGTTCCTTTTATTGGACAAGCTTTTTGATGACACATAATGTCATTAATATGTCAGACAACTTTGTATTTCACAGATGAGAGACAAAGATAATGTTGGTGTATATTTATAATTTATTGCATCAATGATTTTGTGATGTCATGTTTTCGTTTTCACATTTTTGAGGCCAATATACATTTTCGCCAAATGATGGCGCTAATACTCTGCTTGTGTCATTTACATTGCCCATTGGTGTTGGATTTCACGAAGAAGAAACGTAGCTTGTGCTCAGTCTACTCTTAGCCTGGTCCGGACCAGGCTAAGTTCTCTGACTATATTTCCATAGTAACTGAGCCAGACTCAGTGAGCCTGGTTTATGAAACCAAAAAGACAACACAATAAGCCAGACTTGGCCAATAAGTCTAGCTTACAGAGTAATGCCTCATTTACACTGGGTATGTTACGTCCATGGTCCGTTTTACGTATGTCTGCCATAACAATAGGAATGAAGTAAATCAATCAGGTGGTTTACACCTGTCCGTCAGGTGTCCGTTACGTCTACGGCTCTGCGGCAGGAATACGCATAGATTCTATTTTGACGGACGCCGGAGCGTCATCAAAGGCTTGTTTCTACAGCGCAGTATTTTTTTATGCTGCGTAATGAGCCATATGCTCGACAAAAGGGAAAAACACCAGATAATGGCCTAGTTATAACATTAACGTCAAGGCGGAACTGCTTCTCCGTGTTTCGGTGGGACAATAAACAGCGTAACCCCACTTAACAACATAACAACATCTCATGGGAAAGGTTTTGTCCGTGACTCGCGTCTCGTCTCTCTGAAGATATTCAACCGAAAATTAGCTAAACCCGGGTCTCTGCACCGTGACTGCGTCGAGACCCATCGCACAGCCCGCCTTTCTTTTCCTCTCACACGGACTATGATCTGAAACTCTGGGGAAACTCCGGGGACCTAGAGCACGTTTGCTTCAGACATTGGATGTAACGATGGTGATGATCGGAGGTGTACAGAGGCCAGGAGAGGAGGACCAGAGGACAACAGACAAGCAGAAGACAGAGTCAGAAAAGTAAGTCAGAAAGTAAGCTGTCATTACTGATTTACATGTGATTAAAAGGCAACATTATTACATGACGGATTAAAGACGTACGGACCCTTTTTAAACTAGAATGCGTGATTTGACGTACGTAAAACGGGCCATGGACGTAACGTACTCGGTGTAAATGAGGCGTTAGCCAGCTTCATGAAACAGCCCTCTGGAGTTACGTTATTAAGTGTGTGTGTGTGTGGTGTTTTTTTTTTTAAGCGTGCGTTTTACTGCATGCCAATTGGTTAACTTGGTTAAATTGGTTAGTGGTCAAAAAATTGTGATGTCGCATTCGGCCCAGGAGCGTGCCATTATGGAGGCTGAGTGATTATTTACGTAAACACATCCTTTACTATATGTATGTCTGCAGTAAGAAAACGGTGAACAGTTGCGTGAAGGTTGCTGTAGCAATTCGGACCAAAAATACACCGAAACCTACGTTTCAATGGGTTTCCTAGGTGGAAAAGAAGCCATGGAGTGGCAGTTAGCCTGGATAAAAAGCTTCAGAAGCGTCTGACTTCAATAAGCACAAGCGTCCAAGGGGCTTTGGGTGCGATTTTGACGATCGAAAAGCGTGCCTGACAGCATGACAGGCTTTTAGGTTGCATTAATATAAACAGCTCACATAAAGTGATCATTACAATTTGTGCATTAAAAATATCTTGTAGCCAATTATTCTTTAACAGCATGTCATGAACTAAAATACAAACACTCCAGCATATCCTCAGGTCCAATAATATAAACAACTCACATAATCATTATGTTAGAGTCTGAGCATCCTGCCACTGCGTGGCGCTGTGTGTGTGTGTGTGTGTGTCCCAGCCGCACGGGCCCGTCCGGAGCGGTAGCAGGGCTCAGAGGGCAGAGGAGAGACTGAGGAGAGGAAGTCTGCACATTGCTCATGATCTCATCATTCTGGTGGCCACGCGTCATTTGTGTGTAATCAATCATAAACCTGTCACGAATGATAACTACGTGCCCCGAAAGCTACGAAGGCTAACTTTCCCTTTGTGACTAGTGTTTACATTCACTAGCATTAGCATTAGTATCATGATGCACTGGACTTGGAAGATCAGTTAGACCCAGATAACCTGTTCTTAACATCTAACGAAAGTAATTGCAAATACTACACTGAGAATGAATTTAACATCTCTGTTAAAACAGAAGGGAAATTCTCAATTATCCATTTCAATAGTAGAAGCATGTACGCGAATTTTGACGCAATCAAAGAATACTTAAAACAGTTTGAGCATCCATTTAGTATCATTGCAATATCAGAAACATGGTTTAATGAGGATAAAGGCATTGTTTTTGAGTTAAACAATTATACGTTAAACTATGTAAACAGAACCAGTAAAGGGGGAGGAGGAGTTGCTATATATGTCCTCAAGAAATTTAAATTCAAAATATTAGAAAACATGACAGCATCAATAAACAACTTGCTTGAATGCTTATCAATAGAAATTATCAATGAAAAAAAGAAAAACATAATAGTTAGTTGTTATACAGGTCACCGGGCTCATGCGTGGAAATATTCTCAAATTGGGCGGAAAAAACATTCTCAGAACTGAGTAACAAGGTATTATTTATCTGTGGGGATTACAACATTGATTTGATAAATCCAAATAAACATAAGACAACTGATGAGTATATTAATCGCATGTACAGTATGAGCTTATACCCGACTATCACAAGACCTAGCAGAATAACAATGCACAGTGCTACGCTCATTGACAACATCTTCACTAATAATATGCAGTTCACAAATGTCAGCGGTCTAATGGTTAGTGATATAACGGATCATCTGCCCGTATTCACGGTGTATGATGATAATGAGTTAGAACAGAAATCACCTCAAAAATATTTTTATAAACGCGTAAAAACTGAGGACTCACTTCACTCACTCTATAGGGACTTAACAAAACAAGATTGGAATGAGGTATATAACAAGAACGATGTAGATAGTGCTTACGATGCATTCATGGAATTTTTAGTGTAGCATACAATAAAACTGTCCAATTCGGCATTTCAGTAAAAACAGTAAAATGACAAAATGTCCGTGGCTAACCAAGGGTTTACAAAATGCTTGTAAGAAGAAAAACACTTTATATAAACAGTTCATTAGATTAAGAACAGATGAATCTGAAAGCAGATATAAAATATATAAAAATAAACTGACCAATATATTAAGGAAGACTAAGAAACTATATTATGCCGATCTGTTGTATAAAAGCAAGAACAACATGAAAGGGTATGGGAATACTAAACACTATAATCAAAGGTAATGCAAAAAATAATTCATATCCAAACTATTTCACTGATGGGATCAATGACAATCATAAAATGAATGACATTGTGGAAAAGTTTAATAGTTTTTTTGTAAATGTTGGACCGGATCTGGCAGCAGAGATTCCGGAGTGTAGTAACAACGAAATGGAGTCATTGATAGACATTAATTCAAAAACTGTTTTGTCTGGAGTAACTGAAACAGAAATAATAGATGTCGTTAACGGGTGTAAGAACAAATCGTCTACAGATTGTTTGATATAGACATGACACTAGTTAAACAAATTATATATAGTATCGTGAAACCATTAACCTACATATGCAACCTATCGTTTCAAACAGGAACATTTCCAAATAAAATGAAAATTGCAAAAGTTATACCTATACATAAAAATGGGGACAAACACATCTTCACTAACTACAGACCTGTCTCTCTGCTCCCCCAGTTTTCCAAAATCTTAGAAAAACTTTATAACAGTAGAATGGATAATTTCATAGATAAGCATAAACTAATTAATGAAAGTCAGTATGGGTTTCGAGCAGCAAGGTCAACTTCAATGGCCATCATTGATGCAATAGAAGAGATTACTAATAGCTTAGAGGGAAAGAAACATGCAGCTGGAATATTCATTGACTTGAAAAAAGCATTTGATACACTAAATCATTCTATATTATTAAAAAAATTAGACAGATATGGCATAAGGGGAGTGGCTTTGAGCTGGATTCAAAGCTATTTAACTGGGAGACAACAGTATGTGAAGATGGGGGAGTTCACATCAGGTTATTTGGACATTGGTTGTGGGGTCCCACAGGGATCTGTATTAGGCCCAAAGTTGTTCAATTTATATATTAACGACATTTTTAACGTGTCTAAACTATTAAAATTAGTAATTTTCGCAGATGACACAAACATTTTCTATTCTAATGACAATTATAGCACTTTAGTAACTAACGTAAACTGTGAATTAAGGAAATTAAAGACATGGATGGACATTAACAAATTGTCCCTCAACAACAATAAAACAAAGGTAATGTTTTTCGGTAATTATAATGGAAAACCAGACCCAGTAATTATAGATGGTGTAGTTTTAGATACAGTATCAGAAATTAAATTCTTAGGAGTCACCATTGACAGTAAATTAAGCTGGAAACCACACATACAAGGTAAAGTCTCCAAAAGTATCTCAATCAAAGTTTTTCTTAAATTACAATGCATTATTTTGTTATATAGTTCATTAGTTTTGCCATATCTAAATTACTGTGTAGAAGTCTGGGGCAATAACTATAAAAGCTCATTACACCCCCTTGTTATACTCCAAAAACGTGCGGTAAGAATAATACATAAAGTAGGTTATTGTGATCACACTAATATATTATTTCTGCAGTCTAAACTGTTAAAAATGCATGATTTAGCTGATTTATCTACTGCCCAAATTCTGTTTAAAGCCAACAAAAATGCGCTACCTGCAAGGATACAAATGCTTTTTGCACGCACAGAAGGGAGATATAACCTGAGGGGGTGTGATAACTTTAAGGTTCAAGCAGTGTCTTCTACTAGGAAAAGTATGTGTGTGTCTGTATGTGGAGTTAAACTCTGGAACAAATTGGGGATAGAATTTAAACAATGTCCTAATATTCATCATTTCAAATCGAGATATAAAAAAATGGTATGGTCAAGTACCAGAAGGAGGAAATGGGTACTAATGGGTGTCACAAAGTGCTGTATACTTTAAAGGTCAGATCTAACTAATAATGAAGTATATTGTGGTTATTACTATTATATTATTGCAGTTGTTACTGCTTATTTATTGTTTATTTATTGGTTTATTTGGTCAGGACAGTGCATGTTAATGAACACACATGGGTCTCATGCATGTAAACACGCCACACCGGATTGTAGCCTTGGGCTAATTTCCATCCGTCGTCCCCCATTCACACTCTCAAACACACTCTCATTCATCCTGGCCTATTGTACATGTTTTTAGTGGTAGGGGAAACCGGAGTACCCGGAGGAAACCTACACAGACACGGGGAGAACATGCAAACTCCACACAGAAAGGCCCCGTCCAGGTGGGAATCGAACCAGGGACCTTCTAGCTGTGAAGCACGAGCGCTAACCGCTGTGCTACCGTGCTGCTATTGTTATTGTTGTTGCTGCTATTGTGTGTTATCACTATTTTAACTTTAAATATAACAGTCTAGGATTAATACCTAACAATCTATAGATTATTCTTAGAATCAAACTTAATCGATTCAGACAGCGGTACTGCTATTGATGCCGATGGTAATATAAAGGAATTAAATTCTTAAGTAAAACATGCACATATCTACAGTATGTACTCCGCATTCAACATAACTCGTAGTACAGGGCAGACATGTGGGGGCCGGCAGCTCGAGGAAACCCTCTTCTGGCAGCAGACTCCTAAAATTTGTCTCTTTAATGCAAAGTATAGGACACTTAAAGGATGGTCCGGTTGCTCGGGGGCTGCTCCCCTCGGGCAGCAGGTCCAGACAAAGAAAAGAGAAAAAAAAAAAAAAAAAAACGAATCCCTTGTAACACACATCATTAAGATTATTCTTGTTATCATGAGCATCAATCGGTCTGAGAATACTGTACCTTTCATGAATAAATGTGGAGTATGTTATGTATCATCAAACACTTTGATACAGAGTAATGTTATATGGGTTGTAATGGTGATGATGAATAACGGTAATGCCAACATGGTAATGAATTCGGTATGGGAAACAGAAATAATACACTGGTTGTAGCGTGTGACATACTGTGAGTGTTGACCTGGTATAATGCAATATGGCATCTGTTATGTAACCAACTCGGTTGATAGTTGTCTTGTAAGATGGTAAGAAATATGAAGTGTTATTTATTTATTGTTCTTTAAGTTTATGAACAGGGGTGGGAGTCAATAAGCTTGTCTTCTTCCCACTCCTTTTCGAGCCAGAATGTAAATTATTTTTTCTTTCTTTTTTTAAATTCTTTTATTGTGTATATATATATTTTTCGGCTTTTTTTTTCTTGGCTTTTGTGCCTTAGCTCGAAATAAAACTCTAAATAAATAAATGATGCTGTGATCAGAAGGTGCCACTACTTGTGTTTCGTTCTTGAGAAAAGTAATTAGCCTTGTTTTATGGACAATATGTGGAAACGTAGGGGGCTTCACTTATCTATTGTCATTAATTACAATCTTGCTTAATTTTATAACATAATAATGTTAGTGACTTGCCACCATGGACATCAGGTGCTTTTTCAAAAAATGACAGGAAGGCAACCCAGGTGAGAGAACAACAAAGGACAGTTTCACATATTTATAATACTACAGTATATGTCATAACTGGGTTTTTAATAATTGCTCTGCTCTGGTCATGTTTGTGCTGTCCTCAGGTAAGGTAAGAAAATAGTTTAGAATGATAGTGATAATAATATTACCCGTATGTATTATTGAAGAAATTAGGCATTTTATTTTAAACAAGGATTACAATATACTGTATATAATATAACTGTAAGAACTATTTTTTTAACTGAAGCATAATATTTACAACATGCGTGTGATTCTGAATGATGTTTGCTCATTAGCACAAAGAGGGAGAGATGACACAGAGAGAGACAGAGACTAGAATGAGGACAGCACAGAAATGGAGCAAGAAACAGGTAAGAAATAGTCAGACAAGACCTGCCTGCTCAGTGTTTGTTTTTAGTTTGGATTACTAACATGATACAGGACACTGCAAAAAGTGCCTGAACTTCAATAGCCCTGCAGTTTGTTCAGTAACAGTGCAAAAAGTGGGTTCAATTGTGAAAAGGGAAAGTGTCTATAAAGTGTCTATAAATTGGAAGTAAAAGTATCTGGTGCAAGACTAGACTTGACTGGTGTAGTCTTGGTTGGTTTTAGACTTTATTTGTCTGTCTTAGTTTTGGAGTAAATATGTGCAACTTTAGCTTAGTCCATGTTCATATGAGCCATTGCTATTTTATTGATGGTTCTGATTCTGTTCTTAATTAATCCTGGTTTAGTCCTGGTTTATAACTGGCTTGATCTAATACTGTCCTGAGTGAGTCCTGGTTAAAAAAAAATCCTTGTGATGAATTGTGATGAATTTCTCTTATTTTTCCTTTAGACTATAGATTACAGTAAATAAAGCAATAGATAAATGAATATAATAAATTAGTAAAAGTATTACCAGCTTAAAATTGGGAGTGTTTTATAATTGCATATTTTAAGAGTAAAGTAATAATAATCTATTCTATGTTCTAATTTTTATCATTGTATAATAGGAGATTAAAATAGAATATGCTAATCTAAAATACAACAGATTGCACTAAATCTGTGAAATTCAAAATTTCCTGGGCGAGGACTCTCAGACCCCCCACATAAATATATTTCACCTTATTACTTCTAAAGTGTGCTGTGGCCCTGCTTGCAAAGACTTTTAAAAAGAAATACAATTATTAGTCATTATTATTTATGAGGCTACAGTCCTGTAGGACTTATTATAAAAGTGCTCATTATTATTGTTAATTTTATAGTATTTTCCTGTTTACAAAATATATGCACTACACGCCATCACAGGTAAATTTCAGCCCACGACCCAAAATGCTTTATTGGCTAAGCCCCTGATGATTGGTGTCTAGCTCCGCCCCTGGTGCAGACTAAATTTAAATCTGATCTCGACACCGAGTGCTAACGATCTGGCAAACGACCCATGTTTACCGGCATGCACGCGGAGGCACTGGTCCCAAGATTTGACTATCCACAGCAGTGGATAGAGTTAGGCCCGCACAAAATTAGAGGTCATATACGAGGACCTATGAAGGCCTATGCTGCTCTGTCCGGTTGTTCTCAGACAATAACTTTGAATTTGAAAACTCATGGCTTCAGTGTAGTGAAGATAGGTTACAAACTGAGTACCTTTACTAGTGTAGCTTTTTGTAAAGATGTCAGCTACGTTTGAATGCTTTTGAGCTCACTTCTTATGTAGTTTGGGGTTGTTTTTCTTCTTTGAATTTATTTTTAATTTTTTGCACTGCGGTGTTGCCGCTCTATTTTTCTTTTTTTTTAGTTCCCCGTGATGGGCAACAGGAATGCATGCAAGAAAGACAATCAGGCTTTCAAAATAAGAGCGCTCATCAAATTCTATGAAAACTAAGTTAAAAGCAAGCCCAAAGAAACAGATTCCACGGGCTCATATAACATGAGGGTGACACTGGGGTTGATCACACAAAAAAACAATGACTTTTTGACCTGACCTGACGACTTTCTGTGCAAGCGATTTTTGTGTTGCTGTTGTTGTGTGTCTTTGTTGGTTGTTGTGTGTGTCTGTTTGTTGTCATGCGTTTCTGGTCGTTGATTACAGGCAAATGACCAAAACACGACCTGTAGCAGACACAGTATAACGAATATCTTCTTTTCCAACAGGCTGAGCCTCGTATGTAATAACCACTAACAAACTTGAAACTAACAAATCGTTGCCGTTTTTTGGAGCAGGATTTCACAGGTACAGACCGGTTGCATACAGACGCTGGAAGTTTGACACATACAAGTGTCAGAAGGGGGGAATTGTGTGTTGGTTGAATAAGAAGATATTTTAATGTTGTTAGAAAGTAGATTGTTTTGCCACAAGATTTGACTTACAGAAATATTTAAATGAAAGTCCAGCCAAAGCCCATCGGCAGCTCAACACAACGCAATGAGTGACCGCGGAGAGCCTGGCAGGACGGAAGCGCCGAGAGGACGACCTGGATCCACGCCAACCACTGTCGGGCGGAGTTGCCACTGAGGTCCCTAGAAGCTGACACCGAGGGTGGGGATGGAGCAGGCACAATCACGGTGGGCCGGCGTGCGACCCCAGGCGGTGGAACCAGGCCATAACAACAATAGAAAGAATAGAATTGATATTGAGGAGCAGATGATGCTCTGAATAAGTCGTCCTCCTTTGAGACTTTTACGCACGAAATGCCCGTCCATTGACATGAATGGGCAGAGATTGTCTGAGGACTTCATTTACGTATGAAACGTTTTGTTTTATTTATTTATTGGATGTGAAAAGGAAGTGGAAGTGACTTGTCGCTTCAGATCATTCACAGAGAAGACGGTTTCTCTTGTTGCTTTATGTTGTCACTGCAGCTTCAGTTTTTATTCTGTCCCCTTTTACATTGTTATTAAATCAAAAGTCTGCAGCCGACGATGTAGTTTTGTATCTTTTTAGAGCAGATGGTTCATTCAGCGGCTGATCATCTGCTGCTGTTGCTAAGGCTAATGTGTGTTTTAAAACCCAGAGAGTGATTAATGAGGCCAAACACTGAGCACGTGTAATAAAGTAAAGGCCCAAATACATGAGCCTGGCCACGACACACTTCTTTCTCTTTATATTTCAAATATGTTCAAATATAGTTTAGAATAAACAGAGAGTACATGTCAGGCCAGACTAATGATACACGGCGACCAGGGGGAGCTATTTCTCAATGATTCTGGACAGAGAGGAGCAATTGATGAACTCACTTATATATTTGAGCGAGTTTATATTCAGTATATTTGCTCATGTCTCTGCTTCCATGATCCAGGAAGTTGCTCCATCTATAAAGAACTGGTGAGTGATTATGGACTTAACGTGTCCCAGACGGAGCCTGAACCCATCAAGAGAGACTGGCTGCAGACCTCCACTGTCAGGTCCCCTCCGCTGTCAGGACCGGAAGTTTATTCGAAGCCTTTCAAAATAAAACTGGATATACTGGAAGCACGTATTTGTCGTTGTTCCTTGGGCTTTATTTTATGTAATATGATAATATGATATAAAAATGTATAATATATGTATAAAAATATGATATAAAAGAAACTATAAGTAGTAGCCTTCATGTTTGGCTGCAGACCTCCACACTCCCCTTCCAAAATGAAAAGCAGGCATACCGGAGGACGTATTTGTCGTTCCCCATGTGAATATACTTTATTTATTGGGGCCATATTTTATGTATATAATGTAAATTCAAAACAAGTATTCCAGGAGTAGCCTATGTAACGGAGGCTGCTTGGCTTCCAGAAGTACGTTAGGTAAATCTCACTCCTCTACGCTTATACACAATGATTACATTACAGATACTTGTCTGGTAGTCATGTGGGTAAGTCGGGCGCCTCCCAGTGCAAACCACATAGGTTCGATACCAGTGCTGAACAAGATGACATTTCAATTTTTGTTTAGTTTTCTATGTGAGCACACTTTAGCTCTTGGCGCATTCATTTATGTCTAAATATGTAAGTATTATTTACGTGTAATCACGTTGACTTAAAAACAGAGGCGTGCTGGCCATAGGGAGAGTCGGGACGTTTCCCGGTGGGCCGCTCGGTTCCGGTGCTTCTGGGCCGGGCCATCAGAATAAAATAATGAAATAATAACTCACTATTCCAGGCCCAAAGGCTTTAACTGGGCTGCAGCAGGAGCATGAGCTGCTGTTCCAGATATAAATGAAGTAACACAAGCGTCATTGTCATGGAAATCTATCAAAATAACGACTGATGAATAAAAATCTGAAAAATATTCGCATCGAACTTTTCATTCTTGCGGCGGGGAGATACCATCACACATACCCAGCACGCCCCTGCTTAAAAAAGATAAGAAAAAATATAGTATGGGAAACTAATAAATATGCACTTCTTCTTCTAATGGTTTCCGGCAGGCTGTACACGTTATGCTGCCCTCTTCCGTTCAATATGCACTTCCGGTCCGGTCCTGACAGCGGAGGGGACCTGACAGTGGAGGTCTGCAAGGCAGGGTCCTGAGAGTGGAGGTCTGCAGCCAGACCCCTCTCGAACCCATGGCCTTACCTCCTGGGTGGATGTAGGTGGAGCTGTTTAAACACAGGTGTAGTTCCTGTGTGGCCTTACCTCCTGGGTGGATGTAGGTGGAGCTGTTTAAACACAGGTGTAGTTCCTTTGTGGCCTTACCTCCTGGGTGGATGTAGATGGAGCTGTTTAAACACAGGTGTAGTTCCTTTGTGGCCTTACCTCCTGGGTGGATGTAGATGGAGCTGTTTAAACACAGGTGTAGTTCCTTTGTGGCCTTACCTCCTGGGTGGATGTAGATGGAGCTGTTTAAACACAGGTGTAGTTCCTGTGTGGCCTTACCTCCTGGGTGGATGTAGATGGAGCTGTTTAAACACAGGTGTAGTTCCTGTGTGGTCTTACCTCCTGGGTGGATGTAGATGGAGCTGTTTAAACACAGGTGTAGTTCCTGTGTGGCCTTACCTCCTGGGTGGATGTAGATGGAGCTGTTTAAACACAGGTGTAGTTCCTGTGTGGTCTTACCTCCTGGGTGGATGTAGATGGAGCTGTTTAAACACAGGTGTAGTTCCTTTGTGGCCTTACCTCCTGGATGGATGTAGATGGAGCTGTTTAAACACAGGTGTAGTTCCTTTGTGGCCTTACCTCCTGGATGGATGTGGAGGGAGCTGCTGGAGGTGAAGTTGTGGTTGAACACTTCCAGGAGGTAAACACAAGTGTAGTTCCCTTTGTGGGCGCGGCCTACGTCAGTAAACAGGAAGTGGGCGGAGTGATTGAGGGCCGGCAGGGTGAGGTTGAGAGTGGGAGAGAGCAGCTGGAAGGAGCCTCCCGGGTACTGCGGCTCCACAGAGCATTTGACCCGGAAATGTGCCCCCATCTTCACCCAGACCCCGCCCTCTCCCGGCGACGCCCAGTCACCCTCCTGTGCCCACGACCCCAGAGCTCGCCCTCTGCCCGCGGAGCCCACACCCCCTCAGACACAGACACCTCCGGGACGTTCAGCAGATCTGAGGAGCAGAGGTCACATTAACCAGAAACTCTTCATGATTTACGGAATATTTTTAGCTCTGACGGTGAAGGACGTTTGTATTTGTGACGGATTGAAAATCAGCACAAATAATAATAATCTCCTGTTTACATTTGTAACAGTGAAATATGAGCCTGAGCTGCAACTACTGTATTCACCCACTTATTCAGTCCACAGGAGGATTTGAACAACACTATTTTCATTTAGTCCGTACAAAATCCAAATCTACAAAGTTCTACTGTCTGTTCATGTCATCGTCATCAGACAAGTCCTCTGTAAATATATGCACAAGACATTTGTTTACTTTGTAACATTACGCACTATATTTGACAAATAAGAATCAGGACATTTTGTACTTTTATCCTCCTTTGGTTCTATAGATCAGAACTTTTCACTGCATTGTATTTGACGTCCTGCTCCAGGCCACAGCATCACCTGTAGTTTCATTGGTGATCAGTGGAGGATGTGGAGGTGCTGCTATAGCTGTGTTTTTAAACTCACCGTGTCATTGTTATGTTTTGTATTATTGTTGCTTTTATTGTGTCCCTCTGAGTCTGTAATAAAGTTGAATTGATATTGAGGAGCAGATGATGCTCTGAATAAGTCGTCCTCCTTTGAGGCTTTTATGCACGAGTTTGAACACATTTCTGTTCAGATCAGGTTTAGTTTAGCTCCGTTTATCCTGCAGTCTCACATTATTTCCCAACATAAATAATAGCTTTATATCTCTTTAACCTCATGCAATCTACATTGGCCTATTCCGAAAAAAGCATACCCATACTATTTCATGATTAGAAAGGTTTTAAAATACAAATTTTACTCATAGATGTGCTATTGGGGCTTGGGGATGTTGTGGATGTGAAGATTTGGAAGAAAAATAATTGTGGGCAAGACTAAATGTGGTCTATTTTCAACTAATTTGATTTCCGCCTAACAAAAACAGAAGAAAAGGAGCAATACAATCTTATTTTTACTGTAAAGAAGCAATATATCAACCTAAATTGTAAATAAACCCTGTCATCAACATTTTCAGCAATTTTGGTGCCTATTGAACAAAGAATTGAAGGGTTTTACTGGTTTACAATATAAAAAAGTCCAGGCGGAGACCAGCTGTGCCATTTTGGCACAATTTGGCACAAAATTTGAAATATGGAATATCTCAATGAAAATGAAAATTTGGGATACTTTTACATATTTGGTCATAAAAATACTTTTTTTTCTAAAAGTAAAGACACAATTTATATATTTCAGCACACTTTATTGCAAAAACTATATACAGTAAACACGCACACAGGTAATCAAAAGTAAAATAAAACAAAAAACTTCACATAGCATCATGCCAGGCGACAAAACAGTTATTTTTGGAGGTCAGGCACAGAGGTACCTGACACTTTCTGCAGTACACAGGAGTCTTTACCCGTTTGTCCCCTGCGTCAAAGCATTTTTTGAAGTACTTTCTCATGGCAGTGGCATCCTCCCCAAAATAAACTGGCATGCAGGTATTTGGTGTTTCCTCAGCAGTCTCCTCAGCATCTGCAAATTGGACCATTATAATCCTGTCTTGTGTGTGCACAGACAAGTCCTGTGAACAGCAGTATAGACAGGAAAATGTAAAACTCCTTCAAAGTCAATGGAGTCCATTTGTATTTTTTTCCAGCCTGCTTTTGCCTTTCAGCATTAGTGTTTGTGTTTACAATAATTGTATTCACAGTGGCACTGCTAAAAAACAGCTGGAACAACTGCAGGACTGTCCATGAAGCGTTTTTGTCCAAAACAGGTCCTGTGTCTCTTGCTGGCACAAAACGGCGTGGATTGGGGGCAGTGTCCTCCTCATCACGATTTTTCCAGCGATCACTAGGAGCAGGTAATGTGGCAGCAGGACTGGCTCTCTTCCTCCCCGTCTTGCTCTTGGAGAGTGCTTTTCGCGGCCTGACAGTGGCTTCCTTGGAGGGAGGGGCAGACACACTTTGTGTATTTGAAGGAGCACTGAAAAACAAAAGGCAGACAGTCACTAATTTGCATCTGTTTGCAATCAGAATAAATCTATGTTCAGATATGTGGTACAAATTGGCACATAAGACTACAATGTTTTGTTTTTGACACACTGTGTGGACGTTACATGATAAATTGTGTCTCATATAGTATTGAAGTGATGGAAATTTAAAAAAAAATACTAATAAATCAGTTTTACATAGCACTTTACAAATCATACAACATCAACATACATAACAAACTAGTACTCCCACTAAATAGCAATACACTTGCCTGTACATTTTGAATTTACACCATTGACATAAAAATATACATTTACTTTACAAAAAAAATATTCCTAAAACAGTTACCTTTCATCTGGGGGATATTCATAATTTGACCGGCTGATTGTGGCCAACAGATCGGACTCGTCAGAAGAGTAGTCTTGAAGTACAATGTCTTCAAATTCCATGTCTCCAAGTACTATATCCTGTGTCTCCTCGAGAGTGTAAAAGCGCTTTTTCCCTCTAAAAGCCATGATGTGGTGATAAAAAGTTTAAAAATCTGTTCGAAAATACGATAGCTGCTTCTTCCTCATGCGTCATGCGCTCTGTGCGTCGAAGCTGAAATGACGACGCAGTCTTACGCGCAGGGCTAACTCCCCGAAATTTTATCCAATCAGCGAGCTCAAAATATCCCCTGAAAGGGGAGATTCTACAGAATCGAATGATACCATCCATTCTGTGACGGACAGAAGCCCTGGCGAATCACAGGCGAGCTCGTACAGGCGCTGTAAGAGCCACTCAGAGTCCCAGTTTCTGCGTTTTGCCCTGTTGTGGCTGAAAGGTCACAGGGCGGCACGGTAGTACAGTGGTTAGCGCTTGTGCTTCACAGCTAGAAGGTCCGGGTTCGATTCCCACCAAGGCCGGGGCCTTTCTGTGTGGAGTTTGCATGTTCTCCCCGTGTCTGCGTAGGTTTCCTCCGGGTACTCCGGTTTCCCCTACCACTAAAAACATGTACAATAGGCCAGGATGAATGAGAGTGTGTGTGAGAGTGCGCATGGGGGACGACGGATGGAAATTAGCCCAAGGCTACAATCCGGTGTGGCTTGTTCATTAACTTGCACTGTCCCTACCAAATAAACCATAAATACGGGGTCTTTTAGAGCCAAAATGGCGTCAACAGGACGGTGCCATCTTACTCTTGTCCAGTGAAAAAACTTGGAACAGTGGAGCATAGCAGAGCAAAGAAACAGCAAAGGTAAGTCCGCATTTGCATGTTTTATTTTGATTTGCTGGTGTTTTTTGTGCAGTTTGATGCGGTCTCTGCTGAACATGTTTACTGCTGTGCAAATAAGCTTTACACCGATCGATTCAGTGAGTTGTTAGCTTTCTTTTGATATCTTGTTCGTAGTTCTGCGTTTCGTCTTTTGAAAACCCAGAAGCAAAAACAATTACCTGGTCAAAACTTCAATTCTAGACATGTTGGTGTTTTATTGCTAGGGGTTTGAGCTGTGTTACATTGATTTGAGTTTGGAGTGGATACTTTTGTTGAGGAGTTTCTGCTTGACAATTTGATGTATGATAAGTGTGTTTTGGTCGAAGCGGTAGCCGGCTACGAGCGTCGTTGTGTAGCACAGCGAGGGTCTCTCGAGTGCAAGGGGTTAAACGCCTTAAACATGTGTCAAATGAGAGATGAATGAATGAAGAGTAAAAACAGCTCATGACAGATTATTTATGAGCCTGTCCTTCAAAATGACAGAGAAATGATCCCGAGCAAAAGGTCATGTGACTAAACTGACCAATGGGCCGGGGCCTCAGTATTCACTGGAATAAGAGTCAGGCTGCTTTAAAATCATTTCACTCAAAGTACATTTAAAAGTACTGACCCAAACAGCTACTCCAGTAAAAGTATATAAGTACTAATACTCGAGTAACTGTTGGAGTAAAGTCTGATTCATGTTTGTTTCATGTTAATGAGACAAAACAACAAATAATGTGTAATTCTTTGTTTCCAAATAATAATCCATAAACTTTAGCCAAAGGAAAGTCATGTTAGATACAAATATATAAGATTGAAGTAGTTTTTTATGTGTACTGTTACTTCAACATAAACTACTGCAGTAGAAGTAAAAGTACTGTGTGATACTCTATGTGCAGTTAGTGGAAACAGTCAAATAAAGTACTTGAGTAAAAGTACCTGAGTACTCCCCTCCTCGGCCAATGGGAGCAGAGGATTATCTGTGTCCTCCTCTAGGGGGCAGCACCACATTCACTGAACTGACTCTGAGCAGAGATTTTGAGAAGAAGAAACTCTGGATTTAAACCAACCTGAACAAATAACCTGGAGGAGGCGGGAATCAGATGAGCCAACGTAGAGACATTCTCTCACAGCAGAGTTTTTCTTCACACAGTCAGTGCTGACGCCCCACACTTTACTGACAGACCCTCGTCTCTTTTCTGCAGAAACAGCAGATCCACAGTCCAGGCCTCGACACACGGCGGCCGCCGCCTCCAGGTCCCAGAGGCCATAGGGCTCCACTCGTCTCCACTCTCCTCTGAGCTCCGCCTCCACCGTCCCCTCACAGCGACTGGCCCCTCCCACCAGCCTCAGCGGCTCTGGACACAAACACAGGTGAGCCCCACCCCTCTACAGCCCCCGCCCCCTTAAAGGCCCTGCCCCTTTACCTTTGCAGGTGAGGTTGAGAGTGGGGCAGGTCTCCGGGCCGGTCCTGGTCCGGGGACAGTCAGTCAGCTTAGACTCGTGGCCCTCACAGTGGAACGTCTGCCCCAGAGGAGAGAGCGCCCCCTGGAGGAGAGGAGCCCCACAGCCCAGCTCCCTGCACAGCACCTCTGCCCCGCGACGGTCCAAGGCCCCCTCACAGACCCCGGCCCAGGACTGGGCCAAGGACTGGTCCTGGATCTGCAGAGATCCTGAACACAGGCTCCGCCCCCCGACCAGCCGCACCGAGTCTAAGGGTACACACATGAGGTCACAGTCTGAGGTCACAGTCTGAGGGTACACACATGAGGTCACAGTCTGAGGTCACACACATGAGGTCACAGTCTGAGGTCACACACATGAGGTCACAGTCTGAGGTCACACACATGAGGTCACAGTCTGAGGTCACACACATGAGGTCACAGTCTGAGGTCACACACATGAGGTCACAGTCTGAGGTCACACACATGAGGTCACAGTCTGAGGTCACAGAGCAAATGGACTTGGATCAATGAAGGACAGAGAGAAGAGAACGAGGCGTGTGCTGCAGGAAGGAAGGACACGGACTAAGCGTGTGCTTCAAAGACACACATGTGTCCTGCTGAATATCGCCCTGTTCGCCCTCTGTGTTTCTTTAACACGTGCTTTAATCTGAGGAAACACAAATAATCATCTGTTTGTAACAGTGAAATATGAGCCTGAGCTGCAACAGTTAAAGAGCCTCAGACACATTAGACACAGTTTGTGCTAAAACAGATTTAGCTAAAGATTGTTCCCAGTTTTCTTTAGTTTGTCCATTTTTGTTGTTTATAGTTTCACTTCCTTATTGGACACTGACAGGAAGTGACATAGAAGAAGGACAACCATTTTAAACTGAGTCAAACTGCTGTGAACTTTACCTTTATCTATGTCACTTCCTGTCAGCAGCTTAAAAAATCAAAGTAAAGGAACTTCTGCCCAACATTTCTTCATTAAAATTGCTGCTTCACTGAAATAAAATGATAATTATGTAACTGATGTGATCCTTCTAAATAAGTCCTATTTTCCAAAGCGTTAAAACCTGTCATATGAACTTTAACATTGTTGATGCTGTGGCCTGGAGCAGGACGTCAAATACAATACAGTGAAAAGTTCTGATCTGTAGAACCAAAGGAGGATAAAAGTACAAAATGTCCTGATTCTTATTTGTCAAATATAGTGCGTAATGTTACAAACTAAACAAATCTCTTGTGCATATATTTACAGAGGACTTGTCTGATGACGATGACACTCACCGTGTCATTGTTATGTTTTGTATTATTGTTGCTTTTATTGTGTCCCTCTGAGTCTGTAATAAAGTTGAATAGAATTGATATTGAGGAGCAGATGATGCTCTGAATAAGTCGTCCTCCTTTGAGACTTTTACGCACGAGTTTGAACACATTTCTGTTCAGATCAGGTATAGTTTTTTCTGTGAGCAGTGTGAGCAGTGTGGCAGTTAACATTTTTGCGGAGTCCTGTTGAGAGGGAGCAAAATGCCAAAACCGCCAAAAACAGAGGCGAAGCAACAGGCAGATTCGGCGGCGGAAGAGGACTATGTAAGCCTCAGTCGAGTCACGGAACTCATGGAGCAGCAGAGGGTCATGTTCAGGGAATTAATTCAACAACAACAGGAGAACTTCAAAGGATTCATTAAAATCATCATGGAAGCAACAAACACCCGAATGGATTTACAGATTAAGGACATTCAAGAGCTAAAAACAAGCCTGCAGTTCACGCAAGGTGAGGTGGACACTTTGAAAGAAGAGAAATTGAAACTCACTGAGCGCACAAACACAATACAAAATGATTTTTATAAAGTATGTGACAATTTGCATATTATCACGGACAAACTGGAGTATCTGGAGGGATAGAGCCGCAGAAACAACCTGGTCTTTGAGGGAGTGTTGGAGACGCCTGGGGAGACCTGGGCTGACGCAGAGGAGAAAGTTAAACAACTACTGAGGGAGAAGTTACAACTACAACACCCGGTGGAGGTGGAGAGGGCCCACCGCGTAGGGAAACCCAACGGCGGGAGAGACTGGCCGAGACCCATCATCGCCAAACTACTGCGTTGGAAGGATCGAGAAGCAATCTGCAGCGCGCTAAACACCTCAAAGGGACCAAAATCTTCATAAACGAGGACTACACGGAATCCATCCAAAGGAAGCGAAAAGAGCTGATGCCGGAGCTGAGAGCTGCCAGGGAAAGGGGGGAGATTGCCTTCTTGCGCTATGATAAACTCGTCCGCGTACGTCCGCGCACCAGTACACCAAATCAAGTATAAACACCGGGAAAAGCGTATGGATTTTGGTATGTAAAAGCACATAATTTCACATGTCCTGTAATACATATAGTTCTATAGGAAGCATCGACTTGGACCTTTCATTAAGGAGAATTGCTGAAGCAAATAACCAGGATTTTACATTATCACAATATGACTTACAGAACACTGAGATCGACATCGGCCCTGAAAATAACTTCTTTACTAGAGCTACTAATGACTGTCAATATTATACAGAGGATCTTTACAATAGTAAACGTAAGAACATTAAGGCATTCACTGTAATCCACTTCAATAGTCGAAGCCTCTATGCAAACTTTAACCACATCAAAAGCTTCTTAAAACAGTTTTCTAAACCATTTAGTGTAATTTTAATCACAGAAACATGGATTAATAATGACAGAGAAATTGAGTTTTCTATTGATGGTTATGAATTCATAAGTATGAACAGAAGAAACAAGCATGGTGGGGGCGGAGCTATGTTTGTAGACTCCAACTATAGTTACAAAGTAATGGAAAATAAGACTATGGTAGTGGATGATGCACTTGAATGCCTTACTGTAGAAATTACAAGGCAAAAAAAGAAAAATATTATTGTAAGTTGTATTTATAGAACACCTGGCTCTGATATAGATGTTTTTTCTAATTGGATGGAGGAGCACTTTTCAGGTTTAAATCATAAAGTCATGTTTGTGGGGGAGACCTTAACATCGATCTGTTAAACCCATATAAACATAAAAAGACGGACGAATTTATAAATACTTTATTTAGTATAGGTCTGTTTCCTCTAATAACTAAACCGAGTAGAATCACAACCCACAGTGCAACTTTGATTGATAACATTTTCTCAAATGAAATAGATAGTGATACAATTAGTGGATTAATGATAAATGATATTAGTGATCACCTGCCAGTTTTTGTACTGTACAAAAATGGATATTTAAATATTGAAGATGAAAAATGTATTGTTTTAGAAGGGTAAAAACAGAGAAAACTATTGATGCATTAAAAAGGAACTATTAGCTCAAGACTGGAGTATTGTATATAGAGAGAATGATACCAATAAGGCATATGATGAGTTTACGCGAAGTATATGACAAAATTGCCCAATGAAGAAATATTGTAAAACAGAAAGGGTAAAGAAAACCCATGGATGTCTAAGGGTTTACTAAATGCATGCAAGAAAAAAAATTCACTCTACAAAAAATTTATAAATAATAGAACAAAAGAAGCTGAGGATAAATATAAGAAATATAAAAATAAACTGACAGGTATCATTAGAAAATGTAAACAGGATTATTATAATAAGTTGTTAGATAGCAATAAGAATAATATTAAAGGTTTATGGAATATCTTAAATAGTATAATTAGAAATAAACCAAGAACGATTAATTATCCAAAATATTTCAAAGATGAGGATAACACTTTAAATAATATGAATGAAGTAGTCTTTTTTACTTTTACTTTTTACTTTTTTATTTAGCACTTTAGAGTAGCCATCCATTCGGATGTATGAATATACAAAACAAACAAATAAATGATAATAGCATGTGCATGGGAGAGGTAGAAGCCAAGTAGGCTTATAACAACACCACTCCCAGTAAACAATGAAATAAGAATCAGATCAACTCCAACCCACGCCAGGTTACCACACACTCAAAATACCAAGTCACATACAAATATAACGTGTCAAGTATACAAAACTCATACAATCATTTCCTTTGAGTCATTTGCTCTGTACTCAGCACAAATACTCAGCCATTAATTCCTGTTTTAGTTTGTTTTTATACATGTATAATGTGGTGGATGAATCCAGAAGATGGATATATCTGTTCCATACTTTAACTCCATGAAATCTAATTGTCTGTTGATCACGAGAGGTTTTATATAATGGCAGATGAAGGTGCTGTTTTGCGGCCTGCCTTGTAGAATAATGATGGACCTGATGGTTATACATAAAATAATGTTTTATATAAGAAGGCCAATCATCATCATACAGTGATCTGAATACAAACGTACATGTCATAAGAATATTTATATCAAAAATATTAAAGAGTTTTAATTTGAAAAACAAAGGTGCACTTGGAGCATCAGGTTTGGAAAGAGTAGCTATACGGACAAACTTCTTTTGTAGAACGAAATTTTGTTTAGGTAAGTAGTGAAGGTATTTCCCCAAACAACATTGCCATAATTTATATAGGGATAAATAAGACTGTAGTAAAGTGTTAAGACACATTTATGATTTACTAGGTTTCTAATTTTACCTATGATTCCAATAGATTTAGTTATCTTCTTGCAAACCTTTTCAACCTGTTCCTTCCAGCACAATTTATCGTCAATCTGAACTCCTAAAAACATGTAGATGACACACTGTTTATTTCTTCATTATTAATGTAAATTTTAATTTGATCTCTTTCACATTTTTTATTACCAGCAAATAACATAAAATTAGATTTTTTTACATTTAATGACAATTTATTCGCTCTGAACCATTCTGAATAATTTTGAAGATCATGATTTAAATTTTTAATCAAAGCCTTTAAATCCCTGTTAGAAATAAACAGGTTGGTATCATCAGCAAAAAGAACTGGAAAAGTGGTCTTAGAAACAGAAGCAAAATCATTAATATAGATAATAAATAATAAAGGTCCCAAAATTGAACCTTGTGGTACACCATACTCCACGGAATTCTTTTTAGAGTCATAATTTTTATACTGACATACTGTTCTCTATTAGTCAAATAATTATAGAGCCAGATATAGACATTGTCCCTGAATCCGTATTTATGAAGTTTTGAAGCAGAATATTGTGGTTTACAGTGTCGAAAGCTTTAGATAGATCTAAAAATACACCAATTGCAAATTCCTTTTTACCCAAAGCCGTATAAATTCTATCCACTAGTTCAATAAGAGCCATGTGAGCTGAATGACATTTCCGAAATCCGAACTGGTAATTATATAATATATTATTCTTAATTAAGTGTTGATGCAGTCTTCTATAAACAAGCTTTTCCAAAATGTTTGAAAACATGGCAATATGTAGTCGATACATTTAATAAATTCTTTGTAGATGTTGGACCGAATCTTGCTGCAAAAATTGCAAATGTTGAGAACTATAATTGTGAACTGATAGACACAAATCCTCTGTCCATGTTCCTCAAACCTGTGGAGGAAAAGGAGATACTGGACATTGTTAAAGGGTGTAAAAATAAAACCTCGACAGATTACCATGACATGGATATGAAAACTTTAAAAACTGTTATTGAAAGTATCTCTAAGCCGTTAACATACATCTGTAACCTGTCGTTGCAAACTGGACAATTTCCTGAAAGTATGAAAGTAGCAAAAGTGATTCCTCTGTTCAAGGCAGGAGATAAACATCTCTTCACAAACTACAGGCCTGTTTCCCTTTTACCGCAATTCTCAAAATCTTAGAGAAGGTTTATAACTCTAGACTTGACAGCTTTATTGAAAGGTGTAATTACTCTCGGACAATCAGTTTGGTTTTAGGAATAATCACCAGAGGTGGGAGACTCGAGTCACATGACTTGACTCGAGTCAGACTCGAGTCGCTATTTTCGGGACTTGAGACTTACTTGACCAAAGCTCCAAAAGACTTGACTTGACTTGGGACTTGCTGTTTGTGACTTGAGACTTAACTTGGACTTGAGGCCAATGACTCTGAATGACTTGCTGTGACTTTATAGTTATTATTTATTTGAGTGAAACTGTTGAAAGATCAGGATTAATCCCGTAAAAGCGGCGCATCTATGTTTACATATGGTAATTAGCCACATGCTTTTTCGGCTTCCCAACGGAGCACGTCTAATCAATACAGCGCGAAAAGGCAGGAGGAAATACGACGCGTTTCTTTGGATGCATTAAAAGTTTCTACAGTGAGTGAAGAGGTGAAGATTCATAGAAATTTATTAAGGACAGGAAAACGTTCGAAACAATAACTGAAGCTACGGCGCATATACAGGCGGCCTCCAGAGCTGGATTAATGACAGAAAACTTAGGGGCTTTTCGGTGTTTTAAAGCGTTCTCTCGAAAGTTACAGCATTTAGAGGCTATTTTCCGCAGCCACACAGAGCCCAGTGACAGCACTACTGAAGGCTGTGCGGAATCTACTTTGAGCAGGGGCGAATCCGAGCATACAGGGGCTGGGCATTACGGGGGAACCACTGCCAGAAAAACTGCCAGAAACTAACAAAAATAAAATATTATTTTATATTTATCTTTCAGACTGCAGGAAAAGCAGCTAATGTTTAAAAGACTCGGTTTCCTTTTTTTTTAAAGTAGGCCCCCCGGCCCCCTTCCTTAAAATGCTGTCCCAGTAATTTGTACATAGACGGGAGCATTTTAAATATATATTTTAAATTTTGTAGCGATTTGAATATTAATTAGACTTTAAATCCAAATCCATTAGATTAAAAAATAAATAAAAATTGATTTTAGCCTACATTTTCAAATCGCTAAATCTTGAGAAAGCACTTTATATTTTCAAGTAGATTAAACACATTTTAAAAGAAGAATTAGGCTTAACGCTGACGTTTGCGACTTGAGGTGACTTGCCCGCTAAAGAAAGACTTGACTTGACTTGACTTGACAAAAGCTATGACTCGACTTGACTTGACTTGACCCCATGACCAATCGACTTGGACTTGCTTGGGACTTGGACCTTCACGACTTGGACTTGACTCGAGACTTGCATTTAGTGACTTACTCCCACCTCTGATAATCACTCAACCTCACACGCTCTCTTTGATATAATTGAAGAAATAACTAATGCTGTAGATAACAAGAAATATGCAATTGGTTATTTATTGACCTGAGTAAAGCGTATAATACAATAAACTATGATATACTAATTAATAAACTAGAACATTATGGGATTAGGGGGTAGCTCTACAGTGGGTTACCAGTTATTTAAAAAAATAGAAAACAATGTGTGAAAATAGGTGATTATCAGTCGAGTTGTCGACAAATTGTGTGTGGTTTACCTCAAGGTTCCATTCTGGCCCCAAAATTGTTTAATATGTACATTAACGACATTTGTAAAACGTCTCAAGTACTTAACTTTATCTTGTTTGCTGACGATACAAATATTTTGCATCAGGTGACGACTTACAGCAACTGTGTCGGATTGTTAACTTGGAACTCAAAAGTGTCAATAAGTGGTTCAAACAAATAAATTATCTCTAAATCTGAGTAAAAGCAAAATGATGATATTTGGCAACTGTAATTCCAATGCTCAGGAAGCTATTCAGATAGAGGGTGTTGTCATAGAGCGAGTGCATGAAATCAAATTCCTTGGTGTTATTATAGATGACAGAATTACTTGGAAAGCTCATATTAAATATATAACTAGGAAAATTTCTAGAAGCATTTCAGTAATAGCAAAGCAAAGCACATTTTAAACATCAAAGCTCTACATATCTTATACTGTTCTCTGATTTTGCCATATTTATATTATTGTACTGTGGTTTGGGGTAGTACTTATAAAAACACATTAAAACCAATAGTATTGTTGCAAAAAAGAGCTATCCGAGTAATTCATAAAGTTGGGTTTTTGGACCACACAAACTCATTATTTTTAAAATCAAAGATCATGAAGTTTTGTGACATTGTTAAGTTCCAAACTGTACAGATGTTATACAAAGCAAGATACAAACTGTTACCAGGCCAAATACAAAGAATGTGCCAGAACGTACTGGTTGTTATGAATTACGTGACGAATTAAACTTTAGGACTCAGAAACATAGCTCAACTTTGAAAAGATTTAGCCCAACAGTTAATGGTGTACAATTGTGGAATAACTGGAAATGGAGTTGAAACGAAGTCCAAATATCAACCTGTTCAAATATAAATACAAACAAAAGACTTTTGAAATATACAGAGAACAAGAAATGTGTTGCCACTAAGCGGCGCAGTAGGATCAATTATTATTATCTATAATCAAGGAAGAGTGTTGCTGCTTGGAACGGTTGTCATTCTATTGCTCAAATTTACAAATTGAGAATTAGGGTAGGCAAGTTATGAATCTGTTGAGAGGGACCCTCCCAACGGGCTCAAAACCTTGTCTTTTAATGCACCACTCAGCATAGGAACATCATCTACAAAATCATCTGTTAGGGCAGCTGGGTGGGGGTTTGTTGAGGGGGAGTTACTGCCCTCTTCAACTGGCCCGCTCTACACCCTGGCTTTTTAATGCACCACACTATGCAGGTGTAACCCAGGTTAAGATCGGCATATGTATCAAACGTGTGTATATTGGTTTCTGCTCCTGTCCCTTTAAATTACCTGTGCGTAGTGCGTGCTCTGTGACCTTACGTAACCAGTCATGTGACTGTGCTTAGCCAATCGCGCATTGAAGCACGAGTCTTTAACCTGGCTGTGGCGGCTTCCCCATTCAGAGGTGGGGAAGTTGACCGACAGCTGCGGACAGGTTCGTGTTTAACAAACATTTCAGTCTTGCGCTCGATTCATGCTTTTAAGTTAAGCCTATCACTGTAACTTTTTAGAGCCTTAGAACAACCTACTGGGCTGCAGGGAAACATCGCCGCCATCGGGTTGTGATGCGTAGAGGAACTGGTGAGTAAGTCTGAACGAATGAATGAATGAGCTAGGTGCTACATGCTAGGCTAGCAGCGCCGAATATTAGCATTAGCATTAGCTCATTGGCTGCTCTGAAATGGTTTTAATTCACTTCGTGCTGTTGTGAAGCCCTGCCATTTTTGGTTAATAATGCAACCAAGACTAAGTGTGTTTACATGCAGTAAGGAAATCTGATTACACAGTACTGGTTGTTGTCTATATGAACTTTGTTCAGTTTATATTGCACTTTTGACTTTTGGTAATGTTTGTTAATTATTTGTAGTTCATACACTTGATTTATTTGTCATGATTTAGAAATGTGTACACCTGGGAATTTGTATGAATGTGAAATAAGCTAAAGTTTAAGCAAACTTAGTCCAACCATAGCCCTATTATTTACTGGTCCTGTTGTGGCATTACAGGCCAGTTCTCTTTGTTCTCTTGGGAGATGACGGATGGCGAGCTGATCTAAGGCTGGGAGCCTACACCTAAGCAGCATCCACTGAACAGCCGACCTACTGGTCCGGTAGGAAGGTTGTCCGCAGCCTGTCCCCACACTTCTCAATAGACCAATGCTTCAGTCCCACACGCACATCCTTCCCTTAACAATAGCTCATGGACTTTCCAATATAAACTTTCACAAGACCCTCGTGGTTGTCGCGTTGCTCTGAAGAATCCAACATCGCTGGGACAGTTTTTGTTTTTGTTGCTTGTGTTAAGCCATTTCTGTTGTAAGATTCAACTCGAACAATAATCAAAGAGTGCACTCAACTATAACCGGTTCAACTGCAGTGTGTAAATATTTTGGGTTTTTCTATATTTTTTCCCCATTATTTCTGTTTGTAATTATTTAGTTTTCACTATTTAATACATGGTACCAGCACCAAATTTACATCTGTTTTCTGTGTTATTACTGATCACCAGCTCCTGCAGCCGTACCTAGTCTTCTGCAACATAATTAGCCCACACCATATTTCTCACTCTTAGTATTAATAATACCCTTTAATATTTTTCTGCGAGTCCCAACTACCCGCTACACAGGGCTTACATCATACTTCACATATAACTCAATTAAACAAATATAATATAATGATAATTAAACCCAATTAAATTATATTGAGGAAGGTAATGACAACTGGGAAGTAGCAAGATCTCAGAGTATAATATGTATTAATGCACCTTTATAACATAAAGTAGCACATTCTTTTGTTCTTATTTTGCTGTTGTTTTTATTTTATTCTTGTTCTCATTTATTGTTATTTTGCCCTATGTTCCTTTGTTTATGATTTGCTACCTTGTAAATATTAAATGTAATGTGGGGTGGGCCCACTCCCTTTGAGCAGGTTAACTGCTCAAACAAATAAATAAACTAAACTAAAACTAAACTAGTTTAGCTCCGTTTATCCTGCAGTCTCACATTATTTCCCAACATAAATAATAGCTTTATATCTCTTTAAACGCCTTAAACATGTGTCAAATGAGAGATGAATGAATGAAGAGTAAAACAGCTCATGACAGATTATTTATGAGCCTGTCCTTCAAAATGACAGAGAAATGATCCCGAGCAAAAGGTCATGTGACTAAACTGACCAATGGGCCGGGGCCTCAGTATTCACTGGAATAAGAGTCAGGCTGCTTTAAAATCATTTCACTCAAAGTACATTTAAAAGTACTGACCCAAACAGCAACTCCAGTAAAAGTACATAAGTACTAATACTCGAGTAACTGTTGGAGTAAAGTCTGATTCATGTTGTTTCATGTTAATGAGACAAAACAACAAATAATGTGTAATTCTTGTTTCAAATAATAATCCATAAACTTTAGCCAAAGGAAAGTCATGTTAGATACAAATATATACGATTGAAGTAGTTTTTATGTGTACTGTTACTTCAACATAAACTACTGCAGTAGAAGTAAAAGTACTGTGTGATACTCTACGTGCAGTTAGTGGAAACAGTTACATAAAAGTACTTGAGTAAAAGTAACAGAGTACTCCCCGCCTCGGCCAATGGGAGCAGAGGATTATCTGTGTCCTCCTCTAGGGGGCAGCACCACATTCACTGAACTGACTCTGAGCAGAGATTCTGAGAAGAAGAAACTCTGGATTTAAACCAACCTGAACAAATAACCTGGAGGAAGCGGGAATCAGATGAGCCATCATAGATACAGTCTCTCACAGAGCTCTTCTTCACACAGTCAGTGTTGACGCCCCACATTTTACTGTCAGACCCGACTCTCTTTTCTGTAGAAACAGGAGATCCACAGTCCAGGCCTCGACACACGGCGGCCGCCGCCTCCAGGTCCAGGAGCCATAGGGCACCACTCGTCTCCACTCTCCTCTGAGCTGCGCCTCCACCGTCCCCTCACAGCGACTGGCCCCTCCCACCAGCCTCAGCGGCTCTGGACAAAAACACAGGTGATCCCCACCCCTCTACAGGCCCTGCCCTGGCCCCGCCCCCTTACCTGTGCAGGTGAGGTCGAGAGTGGGGCAGGTCTCTGGGCCGGTCCTGGTCCGGGACAGTCCATCAGCTTAGACTCGTTTCCCTCACAGTGGAACGTCTGCCCCAGAGGAGAGAGCGCCCCTGGAGGAGAGGAGCCCCACAGCCCAGCTCCCTGCACAGCACCTCTGCCCCGCGACGGTCCAAGGCCCCCTCACAGACCCCGGCCCAGGACTGGGCCAAGGACTGGTCCTGGATCTGCAGAGATCCTGAACACAGGCTCCGCCCCCCGACCAGCCGCACCGAGTCTAAGGGTACACACATGAGGTCACAGTCTGAGGTCACAGTCTGAGGGTACACACATGAGGTCACAGTCTGAGGTCAGAGCAAATGGACTTGGATCAATGAAGGACTGAGAGGAGAGAACGAGGCGTGTGCTGCAGGAAGGACACGGACTAAGCGTGTGCTTCAAAGACACACATGTGTCCTGCTGAATTTCGCCCTGTTTGCCCTCTGTTTCTTTAACACGTGCTTTAATCTGAGGAAACACAAATAATTAGGCCGAGAGCCTGACAGGGTCCGGGCCTGTTGTTATTGTACAGACAGTGCGCGGAGGGACAGTGCCGAAAGGACGGGGCGCCAATAGTGATGTGTTGGTTGCGAACGATCCGGCTCTTTTGAACGAGTCTTTCAGTGAACGATATGAACGGGTTTGCGGAGTTTTTGTTTTATTATTCCTCTTTGGGGGACGGGCGTCACTTTAGTTGTGCTTATTTTGCGAAACAAAAGTCATGCTGGAGTGGGGCAGAGAGGAGTGTAGGATTGGCAGAGGGACAGTCATCTCCACCCCCACGAGGAGCTCAAAGTGAGCATAAGGCAACAAGTTGAGAAATAAAAGTCATAATGAAATAATAAACACGGTTACAGAGGAGATCGCGTTGAAGCAAAACACCTTTCACTTGCGTTGTTTTCTCCCTCTTGCGCGAGGGAGAGAGAGGGAGAGGAGGAAAAGTTACGTGAATTAAAGAATTGCTTTTAATCGGCCGTGTGATTGTTTTTTTGTGATAAACTCCATAGAGGGAAATGCCGATGTTATATTGTGTGAAATAGTGACATTTTCGTTAAAATAAAGTCAATTCAGAGGGTATTTATTTACTCTTTTTTTTTAAAACAACAACCATCAAAGAGCCGTGTGTGTGTGTGAGGGGGGGTAGTTGCGGCCCTGACCTGCAGCATGGAGGACAAGTTGATCATCGCGGTTTGCGCCAATTATTTCTTGAGATATGAATGAATAAAGTCCACACGCAGCGTCAAAATCTCCGATTAGAGGTCTGGACCGCGCTCGAAAAAAACACTTTTTCTTCTCGGTTTCCGCGGCAATAAATCACGTTCCCGCTCCGTCATATTTCCCAGTCAATCAGAAACATATAGCAGAGTCCAATGGTGCTGGTGACAACTGCATAGGTGCTGTAGATCCTGAGATATTGTGGAGGAAAGTCTCCGCAATTTGACCGAAAGTTAATAATTTTTTTCAAAAGTCACCATCATAAACATAACATTTAAGAAGTATACTTTACTATCCGTGCTTTGGTTTGGGATGAAATAGTGATTTTAATCCGCGGCTTTGTGAATGAAAAAAAAAACCGGGCCGCGCCGTGAGTTTTCCTGTCACTCTAATGCCGGCTGAGAGCAGCTAACATTAACCCCCTCGCTGATGCGCGAACAGGCCGGCTGTAGAGCATGGATTTGAACAATTTCACGTTTAAGGAAGTGTACGATAGTCCTTTTACATATGTTGTTTTGTTGCTGTTTTTGTCTCGGGAAAGGGTGGAGGGTGAAAGACATTAAGGTGCGTTCAGACCGAACGTGCGTCCACGCTCCGTCAGCCTCTAGTTGGACGCCAAACATTTCCGCTTCACACTCGTGAGAAACGCCTGTTTGCTGCGCGTGAAGTTTTGCAAGCGTCATAATTAGGAGGCGTGTCATACAACTCAGGCCGAGCGCAACCGCCATGATCAACTTGTCCTCCATGCTGCAGGTCAGGGGCGCAACTACCCACCCTCACTCACACGGCTCTTTGATGGTTGTTGTTTTAAAAAAAAAAAGAGTAAATAAATACCCTCTGAATTGACTTTATTTTAACGAAAATGTCACTATTTCAGCGAGGGGAGTTAATGCTAGCTGCTATCAGCAACTGTCAACTGTCAATATCGTCGCTCGACGTTATTGTTTTTCCAAGAAATATTATTTAGGCCCGAGCGGCCTGCCGTCGCAAGGGCCTATTGTAATCGCAACGCAGTGCGCGAAGCGCACTGTACCTAGGTGCGCGGAGCGCACGAAAACAGCGCGAAGCGCTGTCCCCATGTCAAACGTAAACTCACCGTGTAAAACAGTGACTGCCCACACCTCTGGTGTGGCCCTTTGTACTTATTATTGCATGAAAATGAATGGGGTATATGGCCAACTGTCATACGGAGGTGGATGACGAGCGCTTCGCGCTCGTCATCCACCTCCGAGCCCCATGGCTGCGTGGGGGTGGTTGAAAGCTTTCCAAAAATGTATAACATGTTGTTGTCGTCGCGAAAGCGACGATAATCAATCAATCAATCGTCCAATCATCCAATCATCATCATCATCATCATCATCATGCTGAGTCAGCGTTTTCGCTGACGTCGCATTTTAAACTCCTCCTAGGGCGTTTCACCAAATGAGCTCCAAATCGCTCCAGCTCATTTTGAGATGTGGAGCATAAAAAGTTATCCAAATTTTTTGGCTAAGTTTTACGGTTTGTTTGCGGCGAAGCCGCAATCTTTACGAACAATTTTTCGACTTATCGTAAACAACTAATTGCTCCCATTCGCACAAACAAACTCCGATTAAAAATCCGAAATATACACTTTATTGACCTTTCACCCCCAGACACAACAAATGTGAAAAAGTGACATTGGGCGCAATAGCGCCCCCTCTAGGCTGAGAAGAAAAAATGCATTATGGGAAAAAATTAGTTTCTCGGAAATTGATCAAATTCGGCATAAATATAGTTGATGGCATCCCGATCAAAAAAGCCAATGAGACCCATACCGTATTTTGTACGGTGTTGCCATGGAGACGACCGAGGCCCCCATGTATTCTAATGGGACTGATACATAAATCTCACATTATACACAATAGGGGTTATGCGCTAATGACTTCCGCATTCCACTAAGTGAGTAAATCACTTCCGGTCACCGTGTTAATTAATAGGAGCAAGAAATTATCAGCAGCTAAAAACTCTGTTACATGTTTTACACATTGTGAAGCGGGTCAAATTAGCTTCACCAAATAGAGCTACAAATTCTTCGCTGCTCAAATGAGAGAATCCAGGAGGAAAAGTCACATATTTATTGAATGCTAACGCTTGCGGAGCCGTAGCTATCATTAAGCTAGCACGGGCTATCAATAAGCTAGCCCGTGCATATGAAAACTGAAAGTATTTTATCTGCACTCTTGCCTTTTACTGTCATTGATTAACTTTATGTTGATGTTTTATTGATTGATTTTATCTGTTTTCTTGTAATTTCTCTTTCTGCAACTGTGAAGCACTTTGAATTGCCTTGTGTATGAATTGTGCTCTACAAATAAACTTGCCTTGCCTTGCCTTGCCTTGCCTTGCCTTTAGCCGCGTCACCCGACGCACTTTATATCAATTCATGCACTGCCCACGGACATGTATTTGCATCGTCTGTGATCACAAACAATGCACAAGAGCCAGTTTTAATAAAGTATATTCAACAGAAGACTTCAAACTGACGCGTTATTGATTTAACCGGACTATTACGATGCTGTAGCTCTGTTCCTCTATTAGCCTTCATTATGCCTGTTTTGAAGCCTAACACACACTGCCTCTGGATACAATTTTAACATGTTGCATGTAAATTTCACTGTAGGCTAAACTGAATTTATGAAACTAAACTGGTCTCATCGGTGTATATCCTTTTGTGGTGGAGCTGCCTGTGCGCCAGGACGCACCGCTGGCGGCCGCTCCAGCATCTCTCCCCATGAACTATACGCACGGGCACACTCACATCAACCAGAGGGGAAGGGTACGTGCCCATGGGTCAGTCATGGGTGTAGATTTGCATGGGGAGCACAGGGCATGGTCATGTGCAGATCGTTTCACTGTGAAGATCTTCCACAAAGGTTTTACACAGATGTGGGTAGAGAGCGAGCATTGATTGGTCAAATATTTGCGGAGATCTTCAAAATTTCGGATTGCAACTGAGCAACAGTCCGTTTAATGGAGTTTATTTACGTGCGCCTTTACGAGCTCAGCCGAAACACGCGATATCTGGCACTTTAATTAGATCATGGCACAAAGTTAAGACGCAAAGGCTCACCGGGCGGTCGCCATGAGCGCGGAGCTCTTTTACGCACCACTGATATGGGAAGCTTCGCACAGCAAGTCCTCAAGAACTGCTCCCGCCTTAATTAAAAGACTCTAGTCTCCGACTGACCACGAAAGGCGTGTTTCACTGTAGGCTAAAGTGAATTGATGAAACTAAACTGGTCTCATCAGTGTATATCCTTTTGATCAGGACGGACGGCGGGCCGCTCCACAGCAGCGTCACTCAGGGCAAGCTACAGGTGTAAGCCGCCAAAGCAAAACTACCGCCTGCCTATCTGATGGAAATCATCAATGTCGAAACATGATGACTTTTAGACAAGTCCCGATGCCCCGCACAACCCTCAATGTTTGTTTGTTTCTTCCACTAACGAAAGAGGCAGAGCATGGCACACGCAAAATTCAGTTCAGCTAAAAAGGCAGAATTCATAAACCAACGACATAAGCCTAACATGGGTTCTACGGACAATTATTAGGCAATTATGTAATACATTTCGCCACCCTGATGCATTTTTTATGAAGTCAAATTAACTAGAGCCTGTGCGTAATGGTGAGGCCAACTGTTCCGAGAAACAAGAGGAAAATAAAGCCTGTATTTTGTTATAAACGCTCTCTGCTGAACTGTTAAACTAGATTTCATAAGAGGCTATTCTTCCCGCTGGGTGTGCGTCATGTGCAGGCATATTCTTTAATTTTGCAGACTAATGCTGCAGCCCCTTTGACGTGACATCGAAACATTTTAAGTTTCTAAAATTTGAAAGAAATAACTTCATATTTTTAAATGTTAAAATAAGCTACATATTTTTACGATAATTCTGAATGCATTTAAATCATTAGATAATGTTCTAAATTTGATCTAACGATAATGCTGTACAGACGCGCATCTGGAAGTCTGTGGCCGGTGCAGGTGCGAGTTGAGGACAAAAGCTCACGTTTGCCTCATAAAAACCGAGCTGCACCGGGAGGAGCAGGTGCTCTGGACTTTAACACGCCTTCGTGGTCAGTCAGGGACTAGAGTCTTTTACCTGGCGGGAGCAGTTCTTGAGGACTTGCTGCGCAAAGCTTCCCATATCAGTGACATAAAAGAGCTCCGCGCTCATGGCGACCGCCCGGTGAGCCTTTGCGTCTTAACTTTGTGCCATGATCTAATTAAAGTGCCAGATATCACATGTTTCGGCTGAACTCGTAAAGGCGCACGTAAATAAACTCCATTAAACGGACTGTTGCTCAGTTGCAATCCGAAATTTTTAAGATCTCCGCAAATATTTGACCAATCAATGCTCGCTCTCTACCCACATCTGTGTAAAACCTTTGTGGAAGATCTTCACAGTGAAACGATCTGCACATGACCATGCCCTGTGCTCCTCATGCAAATCTACACCCATGGCTGACCCATGGGCACGTACCCTTCCCCTCTGGTTTGATGTGAGTGTGCCCGTGCGTATAGTTCATGGGGAGAGATGCTGGAGCGGTCGCCAGCGGTGCGTCCTGGCGCACAGGCAGCTCCACCACAAAAGGATATACATCGATGAGACCAGTTTAGTTTCATAAATTCAGTTTAGCCTACAGTGAAATTTACATGCAACATGTTAAAATTGTATCCAGAGGCAGTGTGTGTTAGGCTTCAAAACAGGCATAATGAAGGCTAATAGAGGAACAGAGCTACAGCATCGTAATTTTTTTTATTTTTTATTTATTTATTTATTTGAGCTGTTTACATTGATTTAGTTACAAGAGTCATATCATTACACAGTAATGAAAGCTCCAAAGGAGTAGGCTGAAGCTGGAGCTTATGTGTGCCTACCCCTATATTCAATACTCTCAGTACTTGTGCATTTTACATTTGTATTCCCATAGGGAACTCAATAACAACTGTAACAATTCACATTATATTGTTATAATTTACCATAATATGCAAGAAAAACATAAACTAAAAAATTGTACAACCACAAGCGTGTACCTGATTGTGAGTTACTTTTTCCTATTACAATTACTGTTTTAACAATACAATCAATCAGTGATATAGACCTTACAATTTGCATCCTTTGACATGATAAGGGCTAGGCTACATTCCACATCAACGTATATTGTCACAAGGTATAAAGATGACTGTACATTATTTGAGTTATATATCTATAATACAAGCATCAAGACGACTTCTGTGTTAAGAAGTTCTTCCATAAGGCATTTTGTGGTGAAGGATGACGTTATCACAACATCCTGCATATGAATAGACCGTAGTAAGCAATACGAGAAAGTTCAATAAATTAATCCAAGTATGATCATGTCAAAAGTCAGTATGTAAGTGGTAAGTTGGTTATTTAGTAAGTTCACACTTGAAGAAATACCAATTATAACTGACATAACTGATATGACCAGTCTCCATCTTTTGTTGTTAAGCTTTTACCAAGATTTATTATTCTAGTAATGGTTGGTTAACCAAATGTCATGACTCATGTTGTTATGCAATTAGTAGGTTCAATAGATTCATCATAATTAACATTATTATTGTGTAGGAATTACATTTTCCATTTACATGTTTTATCTTGGTTACTACCTTATTGTCATTATTATTTCCACAGCAACAACATTCATTTTGATTATGATGTGAGCCCTGTCTTGTGTTTGTGCATTAAAAGCCAGGGTGTGGGCCAGTTGGGAGTGGGTCTTAGCCCCAACCAACAGGCCCGCCCAGCTACCCTAAGTAATTGTCTTGGTGGGCGATGCTTCCACTCATTGCTGTGTGATGCGTTAAGACGACGATGTGTCATGAGCCAGTCGGGAGGAGGGGGCCCTTCACCCGAAAGGCCCAGGTCTCGTCTGCCCTAATTCTCTTTTGTTATCATGTGTAGCAATAGTAATGACAATGGTAATAAGCAGCGCACGTTTAACTAATTACTGATTTTAATTATAAGAGATCATGTGGAGACATTGGTGACAGTAGTTGTATCAGCATATGGTATGAATCTTTTATCCTATACTCACTTAGTAGTACTAGACAGCGACAGAACGGAAGTCACGCTTAGTGACTACCTTTGGCATATTGCATTAAGATACTCGTCTTATATAGTTTTTTTTAAAATTGATATGAATTTATAGCACTTTTTAATTCATCCTTTAAGTCATTCCATAAGTTCACACCTCTACGAGTGACACATTGGCTCTTGAGGGTAGTACGAACACACTGCACCTTAAACTTAAGCGCTCCCCGCAAGTTATATCCACCTTCTCTGTTGATAAATAATTTTGGATGTTGTTTGGAAGTTTGCTAGATCTTGCCTTAAAATTCGATCAATAGTACTTTTAGTTTTACTAGGTCTTAAAGTTTTAGAAGGTCAGATTTTATAAACAGTGTGTTAGTATGGTCCCTGAACCCAACATTGTGCACTATCCTAATGGCTTTTTTTTGTAGTTTGAATACAGTATCTAGATGGCTACTGTAGGTATTTCCCCAAATCTCAGAGCACTAACTGAGGTAAGGAAGTATGAGCGAATAGTACAAGATGAGGAAAGCTTGTTGGTCCAATAAATATCTACACTTGCTCATGATAGCAATATTTTGGCCAATTTAGTACGTATACTGTTTATTTGTGGTCTCCAGCTCATATTGTGACTGAGAATCACTCATAGGAATTTGTACTCTTTTACTCTTTCTATTTCAACATTGTTAATTTTGATATGAAGCTGTACATCCTCCTTACGTTTACCAAATAACATCATTTTTGTTTTCATTATATTTAGTGATAGTTTATTTTGAATAAACCATTCTTTAAGTTTTTCTAACTCCGCTGTGATCTCATTTACAAGCAGCTGGAGATTTTTGCCTGAATACAAGATTGTGGTGTCATCGGCAAATAATATAAATTTAAGTTTAGACGATACATGGCACAGATCATTTATGTACAACAGGAACAATATTGGTTCCAATACTGAACCTTGAGGGACTCCACAAGTGATGCTCCTCCATCTTGACCTTTGCTCGCCTACCTGTACAAATTGCTGTCTATCAGTTAAGTAAGACTTCACCCAGTTATAAGCAATTCCTCTTATCCCGTTTGTTGTAGTTTCTTTAAAAGTATTTCGTGGTCTATAGTATCGAACGCTTTCTGGAGGTCAATGAATATACCTACAGAGTACTCTTTACTATCTATCTTATCACTTATATATTCTATTAGGTCTATCAATGCAAGAGCAGTTGACCTATTGTTTCTAAAACCATATTGACTATCGTGAAGTAAGCTATGCTTACTAATAAAGCCATTCAGGCGTGCGACAAAAGTTTTTCTAATATTTTTGATAATTGCGAGAGTATAGAAATAGGTCGATAGTTTGTGAACTGATGATTATCACCGTTTTTATAAATTGGAATGACCTTTTCGATTTTCATGATCTGAGGAACTTCCCCATATAGAAATGATGCGTTGCAGATATGGGTTAGAGGTGTTGCTATATTACATATTACTTTCTTAATTATGGTCATGTCAAGGTCATTCCAGTCTGTGGACTTTTTATTTTTACAATCATTGACTATTTTGATGATTTCATTCTCATTAGTTGCAGGCAGCAACAGTGAATGTACTATTTTATTTGTGTAGCCAGCAACATTATCTGTGGTGGCAATCTTTGATGCCAGTTGAGGGCCAATGTTAACAAAAAAATCATTAAATGCGTTAACAATAGTGTCTATATTTGTTATTTTTTTGTCATCTTTAAGCATGTAATCAGGAAACGTGGCATATTTATAATCCTTATTAATTACATTATTCAATACTCCCCATAGACCTTTCATATTATTTTTATTTCTCTCAATCACATTTCTGTAGTACTGTTTCTTACAGATTTTTATAATACTTGTTAGTTTATTTTTGTACTTTTTATATTTTATTTCAGATTTTTTCGTCCTTTTCCGTATAAAAGTTTTATATAAAGTATTTTTCTTTTTGCACGCATTCAATATTCCTTTTGTCAACCATGGACTTGTTTTAGTCATTTGCGTATATGTATACATTTTTATAGGGCAGTGTTGATCATATAAGTGTTTAAATGAGTGTTTAAACAAAACTATTATATGCTTTGTTTACATCCTTTTCTCCAAGGACATCATCCCAGTTTTGATTGGACAGACTTTGGTTAAGAGCATATATTGACTGTTCAGATCTTAGTCTGATTTTCTTTGTTATTGTTTTACGTATTCTTCCCTTATTTATTCTTTTTCAAAGGTTATAAAAATTGGTAAGTGATCGCTGAAATATTAGTATTCTCCAGGGGGGGCATAAGAAACAGACTAAGGAGGAGAGGAAGCGGCTACCTTTACCTGCCATCACGCTGTCAAATGTCCGATCACTACGGAATAAAACCGAAGAACTCTCTACGCTCCTGCAGTCCGATCTGGATTATAAACAAACAAGCCTGTTCTGTTTTACAGAGACATGGCTATTGGAAGACGTAGAGGTTCACTTGGATGGATTTAATATCATACGATTCGACAGGGATGCTGTGAAGACGCGGAAATCTATTGGGGCGGGCTTTGCATGGCTGTCAACAAACAGTGGGCAACAAACGTCACCGTAAGGGAGACAGAGTGTTGTAAGCACTATGAAGTAATGAGTGTGTCTTTCAGGCCGCACTATTTACCTCGTGAGTTTGCACAGATCACAATAATACTAGCATATGTGCCCGGGCCTGACTTCAATCTGGCCGCTGAGCGCATTGCTGAGTGTTACAACAAAGCACTTCAGCAAAGTGGTGACCAGCCTGTGTTCCTGCTGGGGGATTTTAATAAGTGTGACATTACCCCACATCTGCCCACCTTGGAGCAATATGTCACAACTCTTACCAGACTGCAGAACACACTGGACCTGTGCTTTGGAAATATCCCCAATGCTTATATCTCTAAGCCCCCCCCACCCCTTGGCCGCTCTGATCATAATGTTATTCTGCTACTGCCAAAGTACCGCTCAAAGCTAAAGACAGAGGAACCCATAACAAAATCGATCAAATATGGAACCATGATGTAGCTGAATCATTAAAAGGATGCTTTGAGCTGACTGACTGGGATCTATTTTTAAAGACTGTAATGACCCAGACATGCTCACAGAGGTACTGACAGCGTACATTTTATTCTGTGAGGACAATGTTACCCCAGTTAAACAGATTACTGTCTACCCAAACAATAAAAAGTGGATTTCCAGGGGCATGAAAAGGTGCCTGGTCCTGAAAAGAGAGGCTTTTTTGCAGGGGACAGGGTCAGGGCCAGGGAAATGGAGAGAGAATTCAGAAGGGAGGCCAAGCTGGCAAAGACCAACTACAAGAACAGGGTGGAGCAAAAGCTGACATCTGGGAATGCGAGAGAGGCGTGGCAGGGTCTTAACATCATGATGGACAGAGCCTCAAACCTGCAGGACCAAACTGTCCGGATCCTGCCTCTTTCACAGAGGAACTGAACATCTTCTTCGCTCGCTACAACAGCCGTAGCACCCTCCACACCTGGCCCCCTTCAACCTCCAGCTCTGCCCCAACTGCTATCACTGTCAGCGAGCAGACGGTGACTTCCATCCTGCTTAAAATCAACCCTAATAAGGCCCCCGGCCTGATGGAATAGGAGGACGGGTTCTCAAGGAGTGCTCTTCTCAACTAAGTGGTGTCTTCACAAGGCTATTCCAGCTCCTGCTGGACAGAAGCTGCGTCCCTAGCCTGTGGAAGAAATCCAAAGTGATCCCAATCCCCAAGAAGACACACGCTAAGGATCCAAGGACTACAGACCAGTGGCCCTAACATCAGTCCTGTGCAAATGTATGGAGAGAGTTGTGGGAAAGCAGCTAACAAACATGCTACAGGACAAACTGGATCCCCTCCAGTTTGCCTACAAGGCTAAACGGGGGGTTGAGGATGCAAGCCTCACACTTCTGAATACCGTCACCCGGCAACAGGACTCCAATAAACCATACACCAGGGTTTTATTTATGGACTTTCCTCTGCTTTAACACTGTACAAATGGACACACTGCTGCACTGCCTCACCAAACTCCAGGTTCACCTCACATTGATTTTATGGATTAGACAGTTTTTATTGGACAGACCACAACATGTGTTTTTAATGGTTTTAGATCAAGCACACTGGTTTTAAAACAGGACTTCCGCAGGGCTGTGTCCTGTCTCCCATCCTGTTCTCCATCTACACCAACGGCATCAGCTGTAGCAGGAGTGGGATGACACTGCTGAAGTATGCCGATGACATGGCCCTGGTTGCGCATGTGGTGGATGTTGAAGCTCTGTCCCAGTATCAGCAGGAGGTGAGCACCTTAGTTCAGGGGTTTGCTGAGTGCTCACTGGAGCTGAACGTCACAAAAACTAAAGAGCTGTGCTGTGGGCCCAGGGGAAAGTTCCCACCTGCCCTCAACCAACCGCTCTGCATCCAAGGTCAGCCGGTGGATCAGGTGCAGTCCTTCAAATACCTGGGAACTGAAATAGATGTTGGCCTGTCTTTTAATCATCATGTGGACTCTGTGTTCAAAAGGCATAGCAGCGCCTCCATCTGCTGAGGAAACTCAGGTCTTTCATGTAAAAAAAGACGTTTTAACACTGGTTTATAAATCACTCATAGAATCCATAATCACTTTCAGTATTACATCATGGTTCAAGTTTCTCACACTTAAAACCAAATCCAAACTCTCCCGTATCATCAGTCAGGCCTCAAAAATCACAGGTACAGCTCAAACCCCTCTGTCTGAACTTTACAGTCGCTCAGTGCTGAGGAAGGCCACCCAGATCACTGAGGACCCCTCACATCCACTCCATAGCTCCTTCATGCTGCTTCCATCGGGCAGGCGCTTTAAAGTCCCTCTGGCCCACAAAGACATATATAAGAAGTCATTTGTTCCAAATGCAATCACCGCTATGAACGGTCGAAAAAATAGTCCTGTTGTTCATTAGTGTTGTGTTGATTTTAAATGTGCCTTGGGCTTTTATGGAAGTGGGTATGTATGTTTTGAGCCTGTCAAAGACGAATTTCTGTCACCTTCGGGGACAGACAATAAAGTTTATCTTATCTTATCTTATCTATTCTGGATATTTGTAAATATGTTGTCAATTAAAGTAGCGCAGTGTGCAGTAATCCTTGTGGGACGTGTGATCATTGGATATAAAGAAAGGCTGTACATAGCGTCTATGAATTTTCCAGTGGGTCCATGTAATTTTGCTTTTAATAAATCTATGTTGAAATCCCCACATATAATTAGATCTTATGAGTCCTATTCGTAAACAACCTTTCCATGTGATCAATGAACACTTCCACGTCTGCACCCGGCGCTTTGTATATACAGGATATAAGCATTTTTTAATAGTCCGGTTAAATCAATAACGCGTCAGTTTGAAGTCTTCTGTTGAATATACTTTATTAAAACGGGCTCTTGTGCATTGTTTGTGATCACAGACGATGCAAATACATGTCCGTGGGCAGTGCATGAATTGATATAAAGCGCGTCGGGTGACGCGGCTAAAGCTAGCTTAATGATAGCTACGGCTCCGCAAGCGTTAGCATTCAATAAATACGGGACTTTCCTCCTGGAATCTCTCATTTGAGCAGCGAAGAATTTGTAGCTCTATTGGTGAAGCTAATTTGACCCGCTTCACAGTGTGTAAAACATGTAACAGAGTTTTTAGCTGCTGATAATTTCTTGCTCCTATTAATTAACACGGTGACCGGAAGTGAACTACTCACTTAGTGGAATGCGGAAATCGTTAGCGCATAACCCCTATTACAGCGCGTTAGCGCCCTCTGTAAGGAGCTTGTGGACAGTAGTCATTGAAGTACGGCCCGCCAGGGCCGTCCGATGCTGCTTGTGAAATAAAACGATTTGGGGCACGCTAGCGCCCTCTGCAGGTTGGAGCCAATATTCACATGGAGAGGCTAAACATGTAGTTTTGATGTTTACTGACAAATATTTATGGCACATCAGGACAATAAAATGTAGTAGGCACGTTAGCGCCTCGGTACTGTTACAAAGGCACTAAAGGAGGCACGGCACGCCAGGGCCGTCGATGCTGCTTGCGGCTTTAATTATTTTTCTTCTCCCCCCTGAGCCCGTTTCGGCAACTTCCCACTGACGAAAAAAATTCCAAAAAAATGGCGTGTCAGCGCCCCTGGAAAAACCACGTTAACATTGCGCCCTATGGCAGAACCCCCCAAAATACCGAAATACCCGAAAACTTTAGTTCGTCGTAGACGAACAAAATTCGGCACAGTGATTGGTCACGTGAAGCCAAACAAAAAAACATATTACGCGGTTGCTAGGCAACCATCAAGAGGCGGCCATATTGGCCAGAAGAGCGACCTGGCGCCATTTCATGCCCTCGCATTTGAACGAACTCGTCCTAGGGCGTTGAACGCAGCGACTCCCCGTTCGCTCCAGATCATCTACACAAGTGGGACATTAAAAGTATTAAAAAACTTTCTAATAGGATTAACGGTGTTGTCATGGCAACGCCATGAATTCGGCGTCCGTTTTCAGCGCTCGCCGCCGCGTTCAAAGAGTCATAACTCACACATACTGAAGCCGATTTGAGCGAAACTTGAATCGTTGGTCGAGTCGTCGACCCCGGATGTTGTGATTTAGGAAATTTGAAAATGGGCGCGACAGCGCCCCCTGCAGAGCACCAAATAAAAATGGAGGAAAACAATTGAACTTTGTCGTAGACAAAAGAAATTTGGCACAGACATCCGTCACGTGACCCCGAATAAAAAAGTCATTGAGGCCACGCCCTTTCCACTGTGTTGCCATGGCAACGACCCGATGTCAACTTTGGCGCAGCCAAACCAAAATTGGTACACGCGTGCGTCAACCGGCCAAACGAGACCCTCGAGGGCCTTTAAATGCCGCTTGCAGCTTTAATAATCTGTTTGTAACAGTGAAATATGAGCCTGAGCTGCAACAGTTAAAGAGCATCAGACACATTAGACACAGTTTGTGCTAAAACAGATTTGCTAAAGATTGTTCCCAGTTTCTTTAGTTTGTCAATTTTTGTTGTTTATAGTTTCACTTCCTTATTGGACACTGACAGGAAGTGACATAGAAGAAGGACAACAATTTTAAACTGTTGCCGTGCCGACCAAGTTAAGTCAATGGGAAATGAGTCCAACTGCTGTGAACTTTACCTTTATCTATGTAACTTCTGCCCAACATTCTTCATTAAAATTGCTGCTTCACTGAAATAAAAGATAATTATGTAACTGATGTGATCCTTCTAAATAAGTCCTATTTCCAAAGCGTTAAAACCTGTCATATGAACTTTAACATGGTTGATGCTGTGGCCTGGAGCAGGACGTCAAATACAATACAGTGAAAAGTTCTGATCTGTAGAACCAAAACTTAAACTCACCTTGTCATTGTTATGTTTTGTATTATTGTTGCTTTTATTGTGTCCCTCTGAGTCTGTAATAAAGTTGAATAGAATTGATATTGAGGAGCAGATGATGCTCTGAATAAGTCGTCCTCCTTTGAGACTTTTACGCACGAGTTTGAACACATTTCTGTTCAGATCAGGTTTAGTTTAGCTCCGTTTATCCTGCAGTCTCACATTATTTCCCAACATAAATAATAGCTTTATATCTCTTTAAACGCCTTAAACATGTGTCAAATGAGAGATGAATGAATGAAGAGTAAAAACAGCTCATGTCAGATTATTTATGAGCCTGTCCTTCAAAATGACAGAGAAATGATCCCGAGCAAAAGGTCATGTGACTAAACTGACCAATGGGCCGGGGCCTCAGTATTCACTGGAATAAGAGTCAGGCTGCTTTAAAATCATTTCACTCAAAGTACATTTAAAAGTACTGACCCAAACAGCTACTCCAGTAAAAGTACACTCAACAAAAATATAAACGCAACACCTTTGTTTCTGCTCCCATTTTTCATGAGAGGGACTTAAAGATCTAAAATTCATTCCAGATACACAATATTACCATTTCTCTCAAACATTGTTCACAAATCAGTCCAAATGTGTGATAGTGAGCACTTCTGCTTTGCTGAGATAATCCCACCTCACAGGTGTGCCACATCAAGATGCTGATCTGACATCATGATTAGTGCACAGGTGTACCTTATACTGCCCACAATAAAAGGCCACCCTGAAATGTGCAGTTTTTTGCTTTATTGGGGGTCCTGGGACTCAGAACCAGTCAGTATCTGGTGTGACCACCATTTGCCTCATGCAGTGCAACACATCTTCTTCACATAGAGTTTATCAGATTGTCAATTGTGGCCTGTGGAATGTTGGTCCACTCCTCTTCAATGGCTGTGCGAAGTTGCTGGATATTAGTGGGAACTGGTACACGCTGTCGTATTCGCCGGTCAAGCACATCCCAAACATGCTCAATGGGTGACATGTCCGGTGAGTTTGCTGGCCATGCAAGAACTGGGACATTTTCAGCTTCCAAGAATTGTGCACAGATCCTTGCAACATGGGGCCGTGCATTGTCTTGCTGAAACATGAGGTGATGTTCATGGATGTATGGCACAACAATGGGCCTCAGGATCTCATCACGGTATCTCTGTGCATTCAAAATGCCATCAATAAAATGCACCTGTGTTCTTCGTCCATAACAGGCCTTTTATTGTGGGCAGTATAAGGTACACTTGTGCACTAATCATGATGTCAGATCAGCATCTTGATGTGGCACACCTGTGAGGTGGGATGGATCTCAGCAAAGCAGAAGTGCTCACTATCACACATTTAGACTGATTTGTGAACAATGTTTGAGAGAAATGGTAATATTGTGTATCTGGAATGAATTTTAGATCTTTAAGTCCATCTCATGAAAAATGGGAGCAGAAACAAAGGTGTTGCATTTTATATTTTGTTGAGTGTAAGTACTAATACTCGAGTAACTGTTGGAGTAAAGTCGGATTCATGTTTGTTTCATGTTAATGAGACAAAACAACAAATAATGTGTAATTCTTTGTTTCCAAATAATAATCCATAAACTTTAGCCAAAGGAAAGTCATGTTAGATACAAATATATAAGATTGAAGTAGTTTTTTATGTGTACTGTTACTTCAACATAAACTACTGCAGTAGAAGTAAAAGTACTGTGTGATACTCTACGTGCAGTTAGTGGAAACAGTTACATAAAAGTACTTGAGTAAAAGTAACTGAGTACTCCCCTACTCGGCCAATGGGAGCAGAGGATTATCTGTGTCCTCCTCTAGGGGCAGCACCACATTCACTGAACTGACTCTGAGCAGAGATTGTGAGAAGAAGAAACTCTGGATTTAAACCAACCTGAACAAATAACCTGGAGGAGGAAATCAGATGAGCCAACATCGATGAGACAGTCTCTCACAGAGCTCTTCTTCACACAGGCAGTGCTGACGCTCCACACTTTACTGTCAGACCCGTCTCTCTTTTCTGTAGAAACAGCAGATCCACAGTCCAGGCCTCGACACACGGCGGTCGCCGCCTCCAGGTCCCAGGAGCCATAGGGCTCCACTCGTCTCCACTCTCCTCTGAGCTCCGCCTCCACCGTCCCCTCACAGCGACTGGCCCCTCCCACCAGCCTCAGCGGCTCTGGACACAAACACAGGTGAGCCCCGCCCCTCTCCAGACCCCGCCCCCTTACAGGCCCCGCCCCTTTACCTTTGCAGGAGAGGTTGAGAGTGGGGCAGGTCTCTGGGCCGGTCCTGGTCTGGGGACAGTCCATCAGCTTAGACTCGTGGCCCTCACAGTGGAACGTCTGCCCCAGAGGAGAGAGCGCCCCCTGGAGGAGAGGAGCCCCACAGCCCAGCTCCCTGCACAGCACCTCTGCCCCGCGACGGTCCAAGGCCCCCTCACAGACCCCGGCCCAGGACTGGGCCAAGGACTGGTCCTGGATCTGCAGAGATCCTGAACACAGGCTCCGCCCCCGACCAGCCGCACCGAGTCTGAAGGTACACACATGAGGTCACACACATGAGGTCACACACATGAGGTCACGTCTGAGGTCACACACATGAGGTCACAGTCTGAGGGCACACACATGAGGTCACAGTCTGAGGTCACACACATGAGGTCACAGTCTGAGGGCACACACATGAGGTCACAGTCTGAGGGCACACACATCATCACACACATCAGCATTTATATAAATCACCTCCCTGATGTGTGCAAAGACCTGATATAATTATGTATGCAGATGATGCCGTCATCTTCACACATGGAAGGGATATGCAGACAGTGGCCTCAAAGTTGTCTTCAGTATTGGACAAAATCCAAAATTGGCTCCAATCTTCATGCCTGACATTAAACACTAGTAAAACAGTTGGCATGTATTTTCATAAAATAAATAATACTAAAGAGATGCCTAACATACACTCACCTAAAGGATTATTAGGAACACCATACTAATACTGTGTTTGACCCCCTTTCGCCTTCAGAACTGCCTTAATTCTACGTGGCATTGATTCAACAAGGTGCTGAAAGCATTCTTTAGAAATGTTGGCCCATATTGATAGGATAGCATCTTGCAGTTGATGGAGATTCGTGGGATGCACATCCAGGACATGAAGCTCCCGTTCCACCACATCCCAAAGATGCTCTATTGGGTTGAGATCTGGTGACTGTGGGGCCATTGTAGTACAGTGAACTCATTGTCATGTTCAAGAAACCAATTTGAAATGATTCGAGCTTTGTGACATGGTGCATTATCCTGCTGGAAGTAGCCATCAGAGGATGGGTACATGGTGGTCATAAAGGGATGGACATGGTCAGAAACAATGCTCAGGTAGTCCGTGGCATTTAAACAATGCCCAATTGGCACTAAGGGGCCTAAAGTGTGCAGAGAAAACATCCCCCACACCATTACACCACCACCACCAGCCTGCACAGTGGTAACAAGGCATGATGGATCCATGTTCTCATTCTGTTTACGCCAAATTCTGACTCTACCATCTGAATGTCTCAACAGAAATCGAGATTCATCAGACCAGGCAACATTTTTCCAGTCTTCAACTGTACAATTTTAGTGAGCTCGTGCAAATTGTAGCCTCTTTTCCTATTTGTAGTGGAGATGAGTGGTACCCGGTGGGGTCTTCTGCTGTTGTAGCCCATCCGCCTCAAGGTTGTGCGTGTTGTGGCTTCATAAATGCTTTGCTCCATACCTCGGTTGTAACGAGTGGTTATTTCAGTCAAAGTTGCTCTTCTATCAGCTTGAATCAGTCGGCCCATTCTCCTCTGACCTCTAGCATCAACAAGGCATTTTCGCCCACAGGACTGCCCCATACTGGATGTTTTTCCCTTTTCACACCATTCTTTGTAAACCCTAGAAATGGTTGTGCGTGAAAATCCCAGTAACTGAGCAGATTGTGAAATACTCAGACCGGCCCGTCTGGCACCAACAACCATGCCACGCTCAAAATGGCTTAAATCACCTTTCTTTCCCATTCTGACATTCAGTTTGGAGTTCAGGAGATTGTCTAGACCAGGACCACACCCCTAAATGCATTGAAGCAACTGCCATGTGATTGGTAGTTTAGATAATTGCATTAATGTGAAATTGAACAGGTGTTCCTAATAATCCTTTAGGTGAGTGTATATGTAAATGGAGAGGCACTAAAAAATGTAACGGAAACAAAATACTTAGGGCTCTATTTAGACCAAACACTGACATTCAAAAAGCATGTTAAAAAAGTAACCAACACAATTAAATATAACATTTCCTCTCTAAAGCATATGAGGAACAGCCCGACAGTCGAGGCGGCTTTCACTTATTTCAACGCCATGATAATTCCTCACTTTACTTACTGTTTATCTAGCTGGTCGCAGGTAAAGGAGACCACGCTCAAACCACTCAGATCTGTGTATAATCAGGCTTTAAAGGCACTTGACAAAAAACCACTTCGTTATCATCATTGCAATATTCTGAGTAAGTTCAAACTGCTCAGTTTTGACAATATAATTCTATACAATAATCTAAGAACTATATTCAAAATCACTAATAATACAGCTCCACCACCACTGAAGAACTTTGTCAGACTTTGTTCTGAGCAAAATACGAGAGCCACTCGGTCCACTGCAAATACAAACTGTGTAATCTCTAAAATATCCTCGGCCTTTGCACAATGTGCCTTCTCATTTGGCTCCATTAAACAGTGGAATGAGCTTTCAGACAGTCTGAAACTGTCTGTAGATCTTAATAGTTTTACTCGAAATTTGAAAAAGTATATTTTAGATCATCAATCGTGTCAGCATTGATGAATGTATTGTAAATTGTAGGGATTGTTTATATGTTTTTCTAGAAGTGTACAGAAAACTAATTGTGTGTGATTTTATTGTAGATTAGATTTATAGATTGTAATGTTTTTTGTACTCACCTGTCCAGGGACTGCAGATGGAAAATAGCTACTTTGCTAAATCTGGTACAAATCATCTCTTCTTTTGTAAAGACTAATGGTTTTGTACACTGTCCCTGTTTCAATAAACAATAAACTAAACTAAAACTAAACTAAACATGAGGTCACAGTCTGAGGTCACACACATGAGGTCACACACATGAGGTCACAGTCTGAGGGTACACACATGAGGTCACAGTCTGAGGTCACGCACATGAGGTCACAGTCTGAGGTCACAGTCTGAGGTCTCAGAGCAAATGGACTTGGATCAATGAAGGACAGAGAGGAGAGAACGAGGCGTGTGCTGCAGGAAGGAAGGACACGGACTAAGCGTGTGCTTCAAAGACACACATGTGACCTGCTGAATATCGCCCTGTTCGCCCTCTGTGTTTCTTTAACACGTGCTTTAAAATGAGGAAACACAAATAATCATCTGTTTGTAACAGTGAAATATGAGCCTGAGCTGCAACAGTTAAAGAGCCTCAGACACATTAGACACAGTTTGTGCTAAAACAGATTTAGCATCTTCCCCCAAAAGAGGTAGCCGGGGTCCGAACAGAACGTATGGCAAGATGGAAGGTCCCTCCGGCGAGGGAGCTGGAAAGACCCTCCGGCGAGGAGCTCGAAGTGCCTCCGTGATAAAGCCGCCGAGAGTAGAGCAGAAGCGGCGGGGCCCTCCGTCGAGGGCGGCAGAGATAGAGACGCGGGGCCCTCCGACCAAGGCAACAGAGACCGTGACAGCGGGCCCTCCGACGAGGGGTTTTGATCGAATGGTTGCTGAATAGGCCGAGCCTTGGTTTGACTGAGACATTCGAAGTGGAAGTTTACGTCGGATGCCGAGTTTTGAGATGAGGAGCATGTAGTGCCGCGGTCTGTGCAAGAGACTATTGAGATGAGCACTCTTAAGACGTGACAGAGCATCGGCGAAAGCATGATATGGCCGGGAGTAGAACGTGCTGTAATTGAAATTTGTGATCTACGCGTGAAAGGTGTATAGATTTTGAAGAGGTTTGCCCTGATGAAAACCCCCAAAGAGGGCGGAGCGCGTCCGGAAGCCGAAACGAAACAACTGCCGGATGTGCGAGGCAGGGCGACAGCCGGGCGTGCGAGGCAGGGCGACAGCCGGGCGTGCGAGGCAGGGCGACAGCCGGGCGTGCGAGCAGGGCGACAGCGGGCGTGCGAGGCAGGGCGACAACCGGGCGTGCGAGGCAGGGCGACAGCTGGGCGTGGGAGGCAGGGCGACAGCCGGGCGTGCGAGGCAGGGCGACAGCTGGGCGTGGGAGGCAGGGCGACAGCCGGGCGTGCGAGGCAGGGCGACAGCTGGGCGTGGGAGGCAGGGCGACAGCCGGGCGTGCGAGGCAGGGCGACAGCCGGGCGTGCGAGGCAGAGCAGCCGTCTGATAATGGAGTATTTGAAATACTTATTCAGAGAACAGAAATAATGGCCCAGGGTCAAACGTGGAGCATCTACAAGCGCCGACATGCCATTAGTACATGATAGGCATCGCACCTCAACATTCGAAACCATCGCTGCACGCTGTGAAACTCCGAGTGATTGACCGGGGAGCTTATGAAGGGGATCCTGGACTGTGAATGGCTGAGCAGGACAGCGCTGCGCTGATTGCTGATGCGAAAACGCGCTTGCGATGGGGCCGTGATGAATGCTGGTGAAGGCAGCCGTGAAAGATGAGTGAAGGCTGCAGGTACGTCTCCAGGTTGAATTTGTGCTCAAGCTTCATTACAACAAATAATGTGTAATTCTTTGTTTCCAAATAATAATCCATAAACTTTAGCCAAAGGAAAGTCATGTTAGATACAAATATATACGATTGAAGTAGTTTTTTATGTGTACCGTTACTTCAACATAAACTACTGCAGTAGAAGTAAAAGTACTGTGTGATACTCTACGTGCAGTTAGTGGAAACAGTTACATAAAAGTACTTGAGTAAAAGTAACTGAGTACTACCCGCCTCGGCCAATGGGAGCAGAGGATTATCTGTGTCCTCCTCTAGGGGGCAGCACCACATTCACTGAACTGACTCTGAGCAGAGATTGTGAGAAGAAGAAACTCTGGATTTAAACCAACCTGAACAAATAACCTGGAGGGAAACAGATGAGTAACGATCGTAGAGACAGTCTCTCACAGCAGAGTTCTTCTTCACACAGTCAGTGCTGACGCGCCACACTTTACTGTCAGACCCGTCTCTCTTTTCTGTAGAAACAGGAGATCCACAGTCCAGGCCTCGACACACGGCGGCCGCCGCCTCCAGGTCCCAGGGGCCATAGGTCACCACTCGTCTCCACTCTCCTCTGAGCTCCGCCTCCACCGTCCCTCACAGCGACTGGCCCCTCCCACCAGCCTCAGCGGCTCTGGACACAAACACAGGTGAGCCCTGCCCCTCTCCAGACCCCGCCCCCTTTACCTCCGCCCCCCGACCAGCCGCACAGAGTCTGAGGGTACACACATGAGGTCACACACATGAGGTCACAGTCTGAAGTCAGAGCAAATTGACTTGGATCAATGAAGGACAGAGAGGAGAGAACGAGGCGTGTGCTGCAGGAAGGACACGGACTAAGCGTGTGCTTCAAAGACACACATGTGACCTGCTGAATATCGCCCTGTTCGCCCTCTGTGTTTCTTTAACACGTGCTTTAATCTGAGGAAACACAAATAATCATCTATTTGTAACAGTGAAATATGAGCCTGAGCTGCAACAGTTAAAGAGCCTCAGACACATTAGACACAGTTTGTGCTAAAACAGATTTAGCTAAAGATTGTTCCCACTTTTCTTTAGTTTGTCCATTTTGTTGTTTATAGTTTCACTTCCTTATTGGACACTGACAGGAAGTGACATAGAAGAAGGACAACCATTTTAAACTGAGTCAAACTGCTGTGAACTTTACCTTTATCTATGTCACTTCCTGTCAGCAGCTTAATCAAATAAAATAAACTTCTGCCCAACATTTCTTCATTAAAATTACTGCTTCACTGAAATAAAATGATAATTCTGTAACTGATGTGATCCTTCTAAATAAGTCCTATTTTCCAAAGCGTTAAAACCTGTCATATGAACTTTAACATTGTTGATGCTGTGGCCTGGAGCAGGACGTCAAATACCAGCGTTAGCTCAAAGACGTGCAGGTCAGAGGCCGGTGTCCGAAGCTCCAGCAGAATGAGTGACTACATCTGCTAACAGTTCACTAAACTCCGGGAAACATTTATTTCTGCGATAAAGACCATGAGACAGGGGAATATTTAAGTATAAATACGAGTCAGATACGTTTTATTTCACATGGATTTTAAATGAATGGCTTGGATTATTTGAGAGGAAGCTATCGGTCATTTAACAGCTCGCGCTAAAGGTTAGCAGCTAAAGATAGCATTTTTTCAACGTAACCGTTTATATTCAAGTCGTTTATTTATGATAAATACACAACACATGATTGAAACAGCTGATTTCATTCAGTCGTGTTTAATTCAAAGACCTGTCGCTGTCGGCCGCTCTTCTCCGACTCTCCCAGTGCATTGTGGTCTATATTGACCCGTTTAGTGATCACCGCTGCTCACTTTTCAGAATGCATTGTGGGAAATTTTGAGTGCACTACTTTTTTCTCTCTGGACATTCGGACACCCCTACAAAATGGCGTGGCACGATATAGTCACTATATAGGGAATAGTGCAGACATTCGACACAGCCTTTGCTTTTTACTGTATCAGTTCATTTTGGTGTAAATCATGTTGAGCTGCAGTTTGGGCTGAAACAACCAATTGATTAATCGATTATTGAAATAGTCGACAACTATTTTAGTAATCGATTAATCGTTTTCTGGTTCATACAGACTCAAATAGAGCAAAAATGACATGAAAATGTAGTATTTTTGATGAAAACCTTTGTTTTTATAGTTCGGGTCTGTAGTGTGTTGTACATTGTAAATTTCATGAATATCTGTCTCGTCCAATCAGAAGCAGAATTAGAGCCTCCAACAAACACTTCCTTTAAGTTTCCTCCATCAACATGTCCTCAAGCAACTTTAGCTTTATGTGATAACAAGAATGAAAAAATACTATTTTCCTAGAGTATGTGTAGACAGCCTGAAGCCAAATAAATGAAGGCATCGCTTAAAGACTTTACTCCCCAGTCACGCTGACAAACCGCTTGAGTTTCTTCAGTGAAAACGTGCTGAATATCGCCAACAATCCTCCCGCTTTGTGAAAGCGTACGTAAGTGTGCGCACCGGCCAAATGTGTTTCTTCTCCCTAAGGGGGGCGTCGCAAAAAAATAATTAAGCGTAAAAATAATCAATAGTTGAATCGATTACAAAATAATCGTAGTTGCAGCCCTCATTATTTTTCCTCTGATGAAATGTTTTTCTTTGTTTTTTCTTTCATATTCTTTGTGTTTGTGGAGTTAAAATGGCATTAAAAACATTACATTTGACTCAACCCTGAGCCTGTCTATGTATTTTTCCTATAGACCCTTTAATTGTCTGTAAACATTCGGGCTTAGCTGGAGGCGGGAAGCCCGATTCCTATCTATTTCCATTGTAGCTGTTGTCATAGTAACGATAAACAAATGTCTAACTGTTTTGGAAATTTCAGATAAACCTTATTTCCAGGGTTGCCAGGAATTGGGCGGTTTTTTAAGCCATTCCGCGGTTGAAAAAAACTGTCCGCATTTTTTTGCCTTGTTGTTATCAATGTAAAAATGGCTATTTCCTACTTATTTTTGATCAAAAACCCACTATTTCAAATGACAAATCTCAAATCCAAGGGCTCTGTTGGAGCTGCTTTTTTCACATAAGAGAGGAGAAAGGCGGCGTTTTTCATCATCCGGGAGCACATCGGCTCTGTTAGTGGTAAACAAATGAAATTCCAGCCGCGGCCGTATGTCCGCGGTTTTTCCGTGGTTTTTTTCAGATATTTTTGGCGTTTGGCTCCCCAGACCTGCAACGCCTGCTCTATCTTCATTGTCTCAAATGTCATTGCTCTTGTTCTTGCACCTTAAGCCACAACAGAAACCACATTTTTCAGTTGTAGTTTTACACTTAAAATCACTAGTTTTAGTTTAATCTTATTTCTCTTGATCACTTCCTGCCTCCAGCTGATGTCACTGATGATGTCAACATTTAAAGGGTCTATAACCGTTAGCCATTAGCCACAAGTTTTCTGTTTACATTTAAGGTTAAAGATAAACACAAAAGACAATAATGGCATTTGTGAAGGGCTTTTGTATCTGTATGACACTTTTGTAGATCTATAGTTTGATATTTGGAAAGTGTGATCTGACTTTTTCCTCATGTCAGCTTTCTTTGTTCTAAATGTCATGAATCTGTGACTCTGTGACCACAACACTACTTTGAACAGAATCACAAAGCTCTGTCTGAAGCCTGTCCCGTTAAAGTGTTCCAACTGAAGTCCCACTGGTAATGACCCAAGGTTTACTCTAATGCAGCGGTGGCCAAAGTGGGCCCATTTTGTTGGTCCGCCAGTGGTGACCCACTTTTGACGATCCACCGCATTTATTTTTAAACTTTATATTTGTCTTCCCGCTTCAATGTGTTGAGTGGTTAATATCATGCATTCTATTTCCATAATACAGAAAAAAAAAGTGTGTGTGTTTTTATTTATTTGGGAAGATCCATGTGCCTTTGTACCTGTAGCGTCACCTTCGCGGTTTAACCAGAACAAGATGGAGCGCAATAGGCAGTGGCATACAGATAGACGGCATTTTTAACCAGCATGGGAAGAAAAATACTTTTTCACAGACATTGATTCTAAAGCAATCTGTCTATCTGCAATCAGCCCGTGGCTGTACAAAAGGAGTACAATATACGTCGCCACTACGAGACGAAACATGCAGCGTTTTCTAAGTACCAAGGAGAGCGCGAAGGAAGAAGTCCTGCGAGTTGCTAGCTAAACTCCGTTCACAGCAAAGCACTCTAGCACGGCCCTCAGCTGTACAGGACAGCGCAACACGGGCCAGCTATGAAATTTCAGCGCTAATCGCTAAGACTGGAAGATCTTTTTCAACGGGGATTTTGTAAAGCAGTGTCTGTCCATAGCGGCGTCATTAATGTGCCCGTCCGAGGCAAGAGCCTCGTCTCAAATCAGCCTCTCCCGCAAAACCGTGACTCGCCGGATTGAAGACCTGAGTAAGGACATTAAGGAACAACTCAAAGCTAAAATGTCAGAATTTACTGTTTTTTTCACTGGCGTGTGATGAGAGCACGGAATTTCTGATTCAGCGCAGCTTTTAATTTTTATTAGAGGAGTGAATGACGCGATGGAAATCACACAAGAGCTGCTGGAGTAGAGACACTGCATGGAACTACGAAAAGTGACGACTTATTAGCAGCTGTTGGACGAGTACTGGACAGGTACAATTTGAGTTGGGAGAAAATGTCGGGATAATGACGGACGGTGCCCGCAATGATTGGCAAAAAGGCAGGCCTTGCCACACTGCTTGCTCAGAAGGTTGCCCAATGTGGAGGTAAGCTGTCACCAGTACCACTGTATCTTGCACCAAAACAGCTGTTGCTTCAGCCCACTCCTTTGAGCAGAATTTTAACTGCTCAAATAAACTAATCGATCGGGCTAGGAGACGTGGTGGCAACGTAATTAAAATCATAAACTGCATACGATCAAAAGCCCTTTCACACCGCCAGTTCAGAGCCCTTTTAGAAGAAATTGATGCGCAATACAGTGATGTACTGTACCACCAAGAAGTCCGCTGGCTCAGCAGAGGGAAGGTTCTCAAAAGATTTTTTGAGCTGCGCCACGCAATCGCGGAGTTTCTAACAAACAAGGGCGGAGATGTTCAAGTGCCTACCGATGACAGATGGATTTGTGACGTTGGTTTCATGGTGGACATCATGGACCTGCTCAACTCATTGAATGTCAGCTTCAAGCAAAGAGCAGATTATCACGGAGCTGTTTGATCACGTGAAGGCCTTTCAGATGAACTGGGACTACTCTCTCGTCATCTTTCTGCAGGTAGGCCATACAAAATGTCCACTACACGCTAGCTTAATCATACTTTTTAAATGTCTTCAAACTCGATTTACGTACGCGCAGCTTCTGTCTGTACGCCTCTATCTGTGTGCGCTCTTCATGGCGCGGTGCGTGGTTATCGTAGTTGCGTGTCTTACCGCGAGTCACTCTGGTGCTGTGAATTTGAGTTACTTAGTGAATGTACTGATGATTGTGGACAAAAACTTAGGCTGTTTACTTGTTCCCAGGAAACGTGGCTCACTTCCCCAGCCTGAGAGAAGTAAACCTGGTGGAGGAGAGGCTGCCTGAATATGCAGACTTGTCAGCAACCTAAATAGGAGTTTGATGTGCGTTTATGGACTTCAGAAAGAATGCTGATGATATGGAACTATTCTCCCAACCCTTCAATGTTGCTCCTGACTCTGTCCCAGACCACATTCAGATGGAGCTCATTGAGTTTCAGTGTGATACTGAGCTAAAGAATAAATTCATGTCACTGAATCTGAAGGATTTTTATACACAGTCTCACTAGAAAGGTACCCACAGATTAAGAAGCATGCACAGGTGATGCTTTCACTGTTTGGTAGCACTTACATCTGTGAGCAGACTTTTAAGGTGCGTTCAGACCGAACGTGCGTCCACGCTCCTTCAGCCTCTAGTTGGACGCCAAACATTGCCGCCTCACACTCGTGAGAAACGCCTGTTTGCTGCGCGTGAAGTTTGCAAGTGTCATAATTAGGAGGCGTGTCATACAACTCAGGCCGAGCGCAAACCGCCATGATCAACTTCTCCTCCATGCTGCAGGTCAGGGCTCAACTACCGCAACTACCCCCCCCACACACACAATACACACATGGCTCTTGATGGTTGTTTCTTTTTTTAAAGAAAATAAATACCCTCTGAATTGACTTTATTTTAACGAAAATGTAACTATTTCACACAATAACGTCGATATTTCCCTCTATGGAGTTTGTTATCACAAAAAAACAATCACACGGCCCGATTAAAAGCTTCTGTTGCTTCATTCACGTAACTTTTCCTCCTCTCCCTCTCTCTCCCTCGCGCAAGAGGGGAGAAAACAACGCAAGCTTCAATGCGATCTCCTCTGTAAGCGTGTTTATTATTTCATTAGGACTTTTATTTCTCAAACTTGTTGCCTTATGCTCACTTTGAGCTCCTCGTGGGGCTGCAGCAGCAGCGGTGGAGATGACAGTCCCTCTGCACTCCTCTCTGCCCCACTCCAGCAGTGACTTTTGTTTCGCAAAATAAGCACAACTAAAGTGACGCCCCTCCCCCAAAGAGGAATAAAAAAAAAAAACACTTCACCACCGCGAACCTGTTCATATCGTTCACTGTAGACTCGTTCAAAAGAGCCGGATCGTTCACGACCGACACACATAGACTGTTAAAGAACACATCACTAATCGGCGCCCCTATGAAAGGCATATATTGCGTTTGCCCTTTTTGTGCCACTGCTGCAGGTAACAGGTGACGCTTGTGCTCACTATTTGAGCCCAGTCCCTGATTGGTTAACAAGGCGTAAATGAACGCACGTGTAGATTGTGATTACTTGAGTGCATGAAGCAGTGGGCGGGGCATCGCTGCTCTGTTCTCACTGGTTTTGACGCACGTTAATCCTCATCTGCTCACATTTGGAACGCTTCATACGCGCGGACAGCTTTGCTTACATTTCGACGCGCGTCGAAGCGTCTACATAGGGTTAACATGGAAGTTGGTGGCGTGTCAGCGTTTGGTCTGTACACACCATTAGTGTCATGACCCTCAACAAGTCCAGACTCAGAGGTACACTGACTGACTCACATCTTGATGACATACTCACCTTGTCAGTGACTCAGCTGCAACCTAACATTAATAGGCTAATAATGTCCAAAGACCAGCTTCATGTCTCTCACTGAGCAGTTTATACAGTTGAAGATGCAAGGTTTATTGTTGTTTACATTTGCACTATATGTGACCAGTCACAGGAATGAGGGACACAAGTCGATTTTGGGCATTTTGAGATTTTCACAGATTATTAAAGTGTAGTCTCCAAGCTTTCCAACGATGTGTAACACACGGAAATCTGATAATATTTGGAGGCGTAGCAGTGATTTGAAGTTAACAACTCCAAAAAGCCCAAAGGGCTGAAAACCTCTCCAAAGTTTTGGGCCATTCTCACCTCTCTGCTGTTGGGATTGACAATAGGGCTCATTTACATCTCATTGGGATAAGCCATACCCCCTGTCAAACTCCCCCTCAAAAGCAGTAAAGCACAGGAGGGAGCAAACAACAAACCATTGTTACCAGTTTCATTATGTGTATCAGTCTTATTTTGGTTTCATGTATTGATCTCACCTCACAGCAGAAGGTTGTTATTGTTCTTTGTAATTTTTTAATATCAATTGATAAACTGTCACTGGCTTGAGAATGTGTTGTGTAACATCTGTACCTTTTATGTTAAAAATAATTTAATGTTCAAATCAAAAACTGTGATATATTATATACAGTATGAGTATGAATCCAAGTATGAATCAGAATCCGAATAGATTTTATTGCCATTGTCATTTTTTGCTAATGATAAATAATAAGCAATAAACTATGGAAAATAAAAAGAATATATCAATCAATAAAGCAAATCACTCAAACATTGCTTAGAGAGCGCTTTTCATACCAGAATGATAAGATAAGTTTACAATATAAAAACAAGAGATCTTTGGGTATTTTAATGTTATTGTGGTGCTCTGATTCATGAAACCTCACACAGTAGAATGTTTCTACACATTATCCCCCAAAAAATCTGTCTCTAGATGTGCAACCTTGTAGTCATACTCCAAAAGATTTGCTGCTGTTATTGCTGCAAAGGGGGTTCCACAAAGTATTAAGTCATGCTGTATGAATACTTGTGCACTCCCCACTTTTCAAAAATAACAGAATCATGTATCATTTTGCTTTCACTTCACAGTTGTCTGTTACTTATGTGTGAACTTTCAGTAAAAAATTCAAAATAAAATCTTTATGTTTATGGTTGTAAACATGACATGTGACAATGAAAATGCTGCTGCGCAGTGCGAGCTTCCCCCCAGTCCCTCCCTGTGTCAGCTCCAGCTCAGGCTGAGAGAGTTACAGACTCCGGACATAACTGAAGTTATAACTTTAGAAAAGACTCCTGTACTACTTTAGTAATGCACATACAGGAGAGAAAAGGCCGACATCGCGACGTATCGCCGCGCGCGGCCGTATTGTGTTTGTTTCACAACACATTTATAGCCACTAAGTGTATCTGGGCATAAAACCGAAGATATGAAGCGGATCTCTCTCAAATAAGAAGTGGCTGAAAGCTAGGGATGCGCTGAGTACAGTTATGGAGTAGTTTAAGTTTGTAGAGATCTTGATTTTGTGTGAATAGCAGGTTAATTCCTCGTGACTAGATCACTGTCTCGCATGCTAACACCGGTATGTTAGCTAAGAGCAGCACAGCACACATTGGCACGGCCACCAGCGATACAAAACAATCTTTCACTCACCCGTCTGAAGTAACCTTTGTCTTTTGCTCAGAAAAACCCGTCGTCTGAGAGCCACACAGGGCAAGCTTAGAGTCATGAAGCCACACACACACAATGACACGCCCCCACGGCGTGCGCCATCTCTCTGACAAAACAAGACTTTTTCAACCTGTAAAACTGATCGACAATAGGCGTATGTATAAAACAGCCTTTTTTGCGTGGCATTTGTTTGCTAAAGCTTGTGTCAACAACACAAATCAAAGCAGCTTTGCTTCTCCTCCTCCGCGTGTTTACTCAGTATGTCAATACACACAGACAAAGTCACGCCCCTACTGCAAGCTCCGAAACCCACCTCAAACTAGTCGTTTTGAACCTAAAAGTTAACGCTTTTAAATATACCATACTGTATGAATATAAAAAAAGAGAGCTCAAGGCAGACAAAATATCGCAATCCGACTCCAGGAGTTGTTGTACAAAACAGATGAACATCAAAAGGTGTTCAAAAGAAATCAGCAGGCATCAGAAGACATCAGAAGACATCAGAAGACATCAGAAGGTTACGTGTTCTCAGAAGGCTCTTTTATTGAAGATAGATGTTACAAGTTGCTGGTTCAGTTGCTTGGAAAAGTCTAACTAAAACTCCGCTCTCCCAAGTATTTCTTTGCTTGTTAACTCCGCCTGCTCAATGCACACAAAGAGAAACCTGATCTCCTTAACTGCTCATCCTCTACCTCAAAGCACATTCTTTTAGCTTACTGATTACATCTGGAGACCTTGTGCTGCAACAGATAAGCCTCCTTTACCCAGTAACCAGGCTGCCCCCTTATTTCCCCCTCGAGCTCAGTGGCCTTGTGACCTCTCCGGCGCCACTAGTCTAAAGGAAGAATCTAAGCCTTACATACAACTAGCATATGATTCATAAGAGGTAGCTAAAGATACATTTTAAATCTCGACAATTCCCTCTCTTGAACACATTTCTATGTGTTCACCAAAGAAAATGTCACTAAAGTTTAATACATGCAAAACTAAAAACTAACATACTAAAAACTAAAAAATTCAAACTTTATCTCTACTCGTGATATGTATCCACCTTCCACTTGCATCAACATAAACCTCACAAACGAGTTATTTGTTAGTTCTATTTTTTACTTTTATGTCACTTTTATGCAAAATTACTTTAGTTTAGTTTAATCTAGTTTATTTATTTGTTTAGCAGTTAACCTACTTAAAGGGATTGGCTGAAGCCAAAGGCTTGTATGCAAAGTCAGTTAACAATTTAGTATGGCAAAATCAAAACTAACAATTTTAATTATAATTTTTGGTTTAACAATTCAATTTAATTCAAACTAATCCATGGCCTGCTTAGAAGCCTGGAGTGAGAAGAAATATATTACGATGTCAATGGTTGACATTGGAAGGTGAGCACATACATAACATTCAGTATTACTAGTAAGACGAGCTCCGTAGTTCACACCTCTCCATAACATATTGGCTTGGTAATGAGGAACTCTCTCTCTCTCCTCTCTCGATGTAACGTTTGTCGAACTTCAGAATCTACATTTAACCAGTCTTCAAACAGTAATAAAGAAAACACAATTACGATAAACAAAATAAAAAACACATATCACTACTCAAGGTGAGCATCCCATTTTTGTAGACTAATCTTTTGATTTGTCCATGGTGACGTTGACTTCTTCTGGTCACGTGCAAGTGTGTATGATGTGACCACGATCGTCTATATGCCTAGAGCAGAGGTTATTAACACATGCTCTTCAGTTGGTTCTAACAGTGTAGTATGTACTTGAATGGTTGCTTCCTCTTGAATTATGACATCTTCAGTTCACCCGGTAGGTGAGGTGAATCCAGGGAGATTTTATGACGCCTTCACAGCAGTGGGCCTCGTCCACAGCATGTGATTTGAACTCTGACCTCTTTCTGCCCTTGAAGCCTCAGGGTAGAATCGGATGACTAGTGGTGTCCGTCATCAGTGTTAGATGTTAGAACGGCCATCTTCTTTGTCTTCCATGTTGATTGAAGATTCAGATATGGCTCAATCTGGTACGTTTGTCCAGTTGTCAACGTTTATGCATTTTAACATAAACCCAAGATCTTGGAGAAATGTCCATGTTCGGGTCGGGTCTATGTTAGGGTTTGCTGCTTCTTTGATTGCCTTATCAGCTGCATGATTGCCCAGAGACACAGAGTCTCCGCCTTTGGTATGGGCTTTGCATTTCATGTTGGCTAATTTTTCTGGCAATTGAACTGCATCAATAAGTTGTCTGACCAGTGCTTCATGCTTTATAGGAAGTCTTGTTGTTAGCTTGGAACCATTCTTGATCCAGTCAGCAAAAGATATTGTGACCGTCTTGAAAGCATAAACTGAGCCAGTATGGATATTTGCTTCGCAGCCTTCCAGAAGTTGTAAGGCGTGCAGTACTTCTGGATTGGGCAGTGGGGTTGTCTTCAGATCGGCTTTGATATACAGTTCACTTTTGACTTTTTCTTCACACGTATGAGGTTTAAATTGTCCATGATTCATATGTATAATTAACTGATGATTCTGCACAGGATGTGAGGTTTTCTCTGTCGTCTTGGTCAAAGCTGCCAAGTAGCGTGCACATCCAGATTGTGCCTTTTCGTGGAAGTCAAGTTTGCAGGAATAATGTTTCAGCCTTCCCTGGTTCCATCCTGCTTTACTTGGTCTCGTGTGAAGAACTGGACATTCTATTGTTAATTGCGTTTGTTATTACTATGATTATATATAAAATAATATTTAGATCCGCCATGCTTAGTCAAGGGGATTATATAGGTCTTAGTTAATCAATATTTTCTGTATTTATTTAGTTATTAGATTTATCGTCTAAATCACTATTAGTTATGAATAATAATATTTATATTGCTTCATGCATTTATTTATATTCTTTTTATCTACTAAGGCGCTCTGTATTATCGTTACTTTTAATCCTCCTACTCCTACTTCTCCTCCGTCATGCTGCTCTTTACAGCACCCCGGGGGAGGAGAAGTCGCACCATGGATAAGGGAAAGGGGAGGGGTTGACCGCGGCGTAGCCGGTCGCTAAGGGGTTAACCAGACAAGAGGAGACTTCGCCTCCTCACTTGAAACTATATCTCTAATGGACGTCCAATTATATACAAAAAGTAAAAAGATATGACAGATTATATATGTTTGTTTAGATTTCTCTCTTCGTGTAACAAACTGACGTCTTTTGACTTCAAAAACTATCACGGATAAACTCCTTTGACTTATTTTCTCTTCGTATTTCAAAGATTAACCTTCGGTTATAGAAAAAACACGGATAACTTAAATATTCCTTTGCTTACTTTTCTCTCCCGTGTAACAAAGAAGTTGCCGTAATGGCTTTTAAGAAACTAACACGGTATATACGATTATAATACGGTTTGGTCACTTTTATCTCTTCGTGTGACAAACTAAAGCATTTCTACTTTAAAAACTGACACGGCATACATGCTTATAATGATAACCTATTCTAATTAAAAGCGTTTTATTTACACAGCGTTTCCCGTTTCTATTGTTTATTTTTTTTGAGAATTATTTTACATAAAGTCCCAGTCCATCAAATCACATTTAATTTATTTTTAGACCAATCTTAGGCAGTTTAGAAAGGTTGCCATACCGGATTTTGTGTATACACTGGAAATCTTCTGGACTCGAAATTTATGGAGACTTTTCAGATGTTTTTTCTTTCTGAGATCTGTCACGTGCTGTTGTCCTCCCCCTCTCTTTGTTTGGCGCTGCTGGTCTCTTGCTGCGCGCATGCGCGGTCTGCTGTTTTCCTGCTGCGCGTGCTTGGTGCTGCTTCCGTTGTCCTGCTGCTGCTGTTTTTGGAGCGTTTGATAAAAAAGCAGTTCTTCAGCTCTCAGTGTTCTTTGCATTCTAAACAAAAACTTGGGTCGCCTTCGAGTTCTGCCTTGCGCCTTGATCACGTCGGACGGGCACCAAATTATGAATATAAAAAAGAGAGCTCAAGGCAGACAAAATATCGCAATCCGACTCCAGGAGTTGTTGTACAAAACAGATGAACATCAAAAGGTGTTCAAAAGAAATCAGCAGGCATCAGAAGACATCAGAAGACATCAGAAGACATCAGAAGGTTACGTGTTCTCAGAAGGCTCTTTTATTGAAGATAGATGTTACAAGTTGCTGGTTCAGTTGCTTGGAAAAGTCTAACTAAAACTCCGCTCTCCCAAGTATTTCTTTGCTTGTTAACTCCGCCTGCTCAATGCACACAAAGAGAAACCTGATCTCCTTAACTGCTCATCCTCTACCTCAAAGCACATTCTTTTAGCTTACTGATTACATCTGGAGACCTTGTGCTGCAACAGATAAGCCTCCTTTACCCAGTAACCAGGCTGCCCCCCTTATTTCCCCCTCGAGCTCAGTGGCCTTGTGACCTCTCCGGCGCCACTAGTCTAAAGGAAGAATCTAAGCCTTACATACAACTAGCATATGATTCATAAGAGGTAGCTAAAGATACATTTTAAATCTCGACAACTGCTAGCTTAAACATGGAGAGGCTACTTCGTGACTTCAACTGAACGATTCTGCACAAAAGTGAAAATCACCAATTTCCCCCAAAAAACGTTGTTTGCGTTTTTTTCTCGAGACACGGGCTGCCGACATGTGTCCTTGGTTCCCACGGTGGGTCACATATTACTGCAATTTTGTACTGTTGAAGATGCAAGGTTTATTGTTGCACTTTATTGCTGCAATTTTGTGCTGCATATGTTGTACTAAAACTAGGCTTTTACCATAGTTCAGGTTTGTTGTAATGTAGCCTGTTATTTGCACACATATAGCCTATCTAAAAAAATTAAGTAAGTATTATTATTTGCAGTTATATGTGTTTTACGCATGACAGCGCTGTGTTTGGCCCGCGGCCCACAGGCACATTTTCATTTTGGCCCTCGGAGACAAAAAGTTTGGCCACCCCTGCTCTAATGAAAGATCAGACTTTGGAAAAGCCTGGGGAGGGGTCTGGCTCCCGGACTCTTTTCAAACTGTTATATTTGTTTGTTTTTTAAATCAAGGACAGGTTTAAATGTGACCCGCCTAAACTGAGCATTGAGTGGATTTATTCCTTTAATCTCTGAGCCCTGTCTGAAGAGAAAGTCACACACGTCACGTTACTTCCTGTTACACAGTTTGTTTCGTGTTGGTGGCTGCTCTGTTGATTATAATTTACTTGGACGTGTGATTCAGTGATAGCGTTTGTTTTCTGTCGGGTGTTTTTGTTGTGAGTTCGCTGCTTGTCTCGGCCGGTGCCACGAGTTACGCAGAACGCAGCAGGAGCAGTTTCTGGGGCTGATGGAGGAGGTGAAACAACTACGCCTCCAGAACGCAGAAAAAAACAGCGCATTGTGGATCTCGAGCGGCGAGTAGACGAGCTGGAGCAATACTCCTGCATGAATGATGTGGTCATCACCGGCATCAAGATCAGGCCGTGCTCCTACGCGCGCGTGCGGCGGCCACGGACATCGGGGAGCGACCAGGAGACACAGTGACTTCCTACCTCCGGAGCGCGGGTAGTTTTGGACCTGGAGCACATCGAGGCGTGTCACCCACTGCCCACAAAGAACGAGAGACCACCAGCGGTCTTCATGAGGTTCACAAATCGAAAAAAGAAAATAGCACTTTTGAAACAAGGAAGCAAACTGAAAGGCACAAATGTTTCATAAACGAACACTTGACAAGAAAAAATGCTGACATCGCAAGGATCGCACGACAACTTAAAAAACAAGGCAAGATTCAGCAAACCTGGGTAACTAACTGTAAGATCTTCATCAAACTAAATGGTTCGCCGGAGGAAGCAAAAGTCTTTGTGGTAAAGAAGATGTTCTTTCTTCTTTCTTTTCTTGAGAAGTATTGACAGCACCTGGTATTAATGTAGCTTTTGACTCTTTACATCATCACAATGCTGAACACACCAAGAACCCGTGCTACACCAAGCATTGATATGGACATGTTACAGAAGATCCTACAACAACAACAAATGGAACTGGAAACGAGTATCATGAGAACACCACAACAGAGACAGATACTGAGATAGACCCTGATAATAATTTTCTCTCTTTGATTGTTAGAAACTGTAATTATTTTACCCAAGAACAATATGAAAACAGTGTAAAATCAGAAGATAATCTGTCAGTAATACATTTCAATAGTCGAAGCATGTACACCAACTTTGAGGCCATCAAAGATTACTTGAAACACTTCGCTCATTCATTTAGCATTATTGCAATCACTGAAACCTGGTTCAACGATGATAAAGGTATTGATTTTTGTCTTGATGGCTATGAATTAAGATATACAAACAGAATAAATAAAATATGAGGGGGGTTGCTTTGTACATTCATAAATCTGTTAAATTTAACGTCTTAACAAATATGATCATAGCTGTGGATGGATTGTTTGAATGCTTAACAGTAGAAATTCTAAATGATAGAAAGACTAATATCCTCATGATTGTGTGTACCGGACACCTGGTTCGAGTATAGAAACTTTCAATGAGTGGATTAGTTGTATTTATTTGTTTGAGCAGTTAACCTGCTCAAAGGGAGTGGGCTGAAGCCAAAGGCTTATAAGCGCCCACCCCAAAGTAAAAATAATAACATTACATTTAACATTACAAGGTAGCAAATCATAAACAAAGGAACATAGGGCAAAGTAACAATAAATAATGAAGAAGAATAAAATAAAAACAACAGCAAAATAAAGAACAACAAAAGAATGTGCTACTTTTATGTTATAAAGGTGCATTAATACATATTATACTCTGAGATCTTGCTACTTCCCAGTTGTCATTACCATCCTCAATATAATTTAATTTGGGTTTAATTATCATTATTATTATATTTGTTTAATTGAGTTATATGTGAAGTATGATGTAAGCCCTGCATAGTGAGGTGCATTAAAAGCCAGGGTGTAGAGCGGGCCAGTTGAAGAGGGCAGTAACTCCCCCTCAACAAACCCCCACCCAGCTGCCCTAACAGCTGATTTTGTAGATGATGTTCCTATGCTGAGTGGTGCATTAAAGACAAGGTTTTGAGCCCGTTGGGAGGGTCCCTCTCAACAGATTCATAACTTGCCTACCCTAATTCTCAATTTGTAAATTTGAGCAATAGAATGACAGGTCGGTGGAGAGTCCTTGCTCCAAGTGGAGGAGTTGAAGTATCTCGGGGTCTTGTTCACGAGTGAGGACGGATGGAGCGCGAGATCGATAGACGGATCGGTGCAGCGTCAGCAGTGATGCGGTCGCTGTATCGGACTGTTGTGGTGAAGAGAGAGCTGAGTCAGGGGGCAAAGCTCTCGATTTACCGATCAATCTACGTTCCCACCCTCACCTATGGTCATGAGATCTGGGTAATGACCGAAAGGAGAAGATCGCGGATACAAGCGGCCGAAATGAGTTTCCTTTGCAGGGTGGCTGGGCGCACTCTCCGAGACCGGGTGAGGAGCTCAGTTACCCGGGAGGAGCTCGGTGTAGAGTCGCTGCTCCTTCATGTCGAAAGGAGCCAGCTGAGGTGGCTAGGGCATCTGTTCCGGATGCCTCCTGGTCGCCTCCCTCGGCAGGTGCTCCAGGCATGGGAGGAGGCCTCGTGGAAGGCCCAGGACACGCTGGTGGGACTATGTCTCTGAGCTGGCCTGGTGTCGCCTCGGGGTCCCCCCAGAACAGCTGGAGGTGGTGTGTGTGGATCGGGAAGTCTGGGCATCTCTGCTGAGACTGCTGCCCCCGCGACCCAGCCCCGGATAAAGCGGAAGAAAATGGATGGATGGAGAATGACAACCGTTCCAAGCAGCAACACTCTTCCTTGATTATAGAGGAAACACACATAATTGATCCTACTGCGCCTCCTAGTGGCAACGCATTTCTTCTTCTCTGTATATTTCAAAAGTCTTTGTTTGTATTTATATTTGAACAGGTTGATATTTGGACTTCGTTTCAACTCTATTTCCAGTTTATTCCACAATTGTACACCATTAACTGTTGGGCTAAAACTTTTCAAAGTTGAGCTATGTTTCCTATGAGTCCTAAAGTTTAATTCGTCACGTAATTCATAACGACCAGTACGTTCTTGGAACCTTCTTTATATTTGGCCTGGTAACAGTTTGTATCTTGCTTTGTATAACATCTGTACAGTTTGGAACTCAACAATGTCACAAAACTTCATGATCTTTGATTTTAAAAATAATGAGTTAGTGTGGTCCAAAAACCCAACTTTATGAATTACTCGGATAGCTCTTTTTTTTACAATACTATTGGTTTTACTGTGTTTTTATAAGTACTACCCCAAACCACAGTACAATAATATAAATATGGCAAAATCAGAGAACAGTATAAGATATGTAGAGCTTTGATGTATAAAATGTGCTTTGCTTTTGCTATTACTGAAATGCTTCTAGAAATTTTCGTAGATATATATTTAATATGAGCTTTCCAAGTAATTCTGTCATCTATAATAACACCAAGGAATTTGATTTCATGCACTCGCTCTATGACAACACCCTCTATCTGAATTGCTTCCTGAGCATTGGAATTACAGTTGCCGATATCATCATTTTGCTTTTACTCAGATTTAGAGATAATTTATTTTGTTTGAACCATTTATTGACACTTTTGAGTTCCAAGTTAACAATCCGACACAGTTGCTGTAAGTCGTCACCTGATTGAAAATTTTTGTATCGTCAGCAAACAAGATAAATTTAAGTACTTGAGACGTTTTACAAATGTCGTTAATGTACATATTAAACAATTTTGGGCCCAGAATGGAACCTTGAGGTAAACCACACACAATCTGTCGACAACTCAACTGATAACACAAGTTGACAGCCAAAAAATGGTCAGGGGTTTCTCAACTGATTTAGACTAATTTGGTGTTCTGAGTCCGAATATCACATGCATTTTGCTCTATCAGGTCAACTTTTTGAGATACAGCCATAGTGTTACGGATTACGTACGTCTACGTTTTACGTGTGGTGTGTGCGAGAGTTTCAATAACAAATCCGTAGCGACGAGGAGATATTTGATTATAAACAAACTAATCCAGTTAAATCATAGAGGGTACAAATTAAACAAAAAAACATAAATTTGCTACATGTAGCAAGACGAGCGGTGATATATATTTTAGCAGGATTCAAATTAAATAAAACTAAAAGGACAACGCCACCGGAGAGAAGGCTCCGGACCTCTAGAAAGGCTCGTAGGTCGTTCATTGATGGAGGACAGACAATGTTCCAAAAGTATACATGATATTTTATCACATTGTTTCCTTTAAAATCTTTCGTTCACATTTCCATTCTTTTAAGATCTCGGGAATATCATTCAGTCCATAGTTTAACATTGTCTTTGTTTCTTTTAAAAGAAAAGGTCCATATAAACCGGACAATAAAATAAGGAAACCAAGGGGAAAAACAAGGATAAAAACAAGGCAGCAGGAGAACACAAGCAGCAGGGACATGACCCAACCTCTCGACCTATAAATTAAAGATAATGTTAGACTGTAACATAAAAGAAAGAAAATGACCGTAACGCTAGCTGACTCCTACCGTCGCACGCCCGCACGAGCTACTCGGCCATTCCAGTGCTTCGATAGTGCTCACACCGCACCCCAGCAGACCCTGGACTGCCAACCGAGCAGAGCTTTGGACGCCATGTGATGGTGCGCTATGAAGCCCTCAACCATCCGCGACACTACAGAAGAGCTCGTATTAGCGGCCATACAGAGTACGAAGATAATGAACGGTAAATAGCTGCAATATCTACCTGACAGAAGACGTACACACACCCTGAGCGCTCCCAGCCCAGCGCGGACCCAAGGCGGAAGTACGAAGAATAGCAGAGGACGAATGAACGAAGGGGAGGGGCTTTTATAGGATTTTAAGGGGTCGAGCGCCATCTGCTGATGTTCTGATGCTATATACTAATAATGAATATTAAATTAATAAGATCTACTAGCCTATTTTTAACAATAAAATTGGTAATGCCACATACACAACAAGATACTCCCTATTTATAGCCTCCCTGTCCAGACAATGAACTCGTCCGTCTTTTATGTGTATATGGGTTTAACAGATCGATGTTAAGGTCTCCCCCCACAAACATGACTTTATGATTTAAACCTGAAAAGTGCTCCTCCATCCAATTAGAAAAAACATCTATATCAGAGCCAGGTGTTCTATAGATACAACTTACAATAATATTTTTCTTTTTTTGCCTTGTAATTTCTACAGTAAGGCATTCAAGTACATCATCCACTACCATAGTCTTATTTTCAATTACTTTGTAACTATAGTTGGAGTCTACAAACATAGCTACGCCCCCACCATGCTTGTTTCTTCTGTTCATACTTATAAATTCATAACCATCAATAGAAAACTCAATTTCTCTGTCATTATTGTAACCCGGAGTAGTTTTACCGGTTCTCTACATCTCTCTCTCTCTCTCTCTCTTTTACTGCAATTCTAAATATGTTCTACAAACGTGATATCGCGTTACTTTGGGCAGCTTTCGCGAGACCTCCGGCGCTGCGTCCGACGCAACTTCCTCTTTTATCATGGCGCGCCCCACACACTCTATTCTCCATGTTCGTGTGGGTGAAGCAACATCGAGCGGCTACACAGGTACGCGATAACCCCTTTAAATAGCTGATTTTCAACTTAACGTGCTGTTGTAGTGACTGGTATGCCTGTTAACTTGTAGGCGCCCCTACCTTTAACGGGACACTACGCTGGTGCCCATCTTTGATCCATTTTAAGAGGAGACTGGTGAGCATTCGTTCATTTGTTTATACTAGCATGCTAGTGTTAGCTACTAGCCGCCAGCCTTTGTTTTGAATGGGGCTCAGGACATTTATTGTTGGTGCGGGCGCTAACAACCTCTGTCCTCTGATCATTTTGTCCTACGGTGTTTGTCATTTTGATGTGTTTATCTAATGCTTCACTGGCAATGATTGTAAGATATTGTCAGTGAGTTTGCATTAGTGTTGCCTGTATGAAATGAATTTCTAAACCAGTGATTGGCTCATAGCCATTAACATTGAGAATTCTTGATTTGCCTTGAATATTTAAATTGCAAAAATTGTAAATTAAAAAATCCGATCCACAGTTGCTCCATACAGCCTATGGACCTAACCGATGGCGAGCTGAAGCCCAGGACCTAACCCCGTTCATCAGAGCTACTGTTCGGTAGGAGGCGGTATAGCCTGCTCAGCCCACACACACGCTCAATCCCACTTTGAACTCTAGGACTTGGTTCGTGGACAATTTAACCACATCACCACTCAACCTATGAACTGTACCGGGTCCATAGGGAATACTAGTGGACAATCGTCCATGGGACATTTTCTTATTTTTCTTTCCTGTAAATATTGTACATATGTAAATACTCAATACACGTCTCACATGCTGCTGCACCATATCCTGTGTCCTGTTGTGGTTCAAACTTAGTCCTGTTTCCTTCTTTAGAGCCGAACATAGCCTTCTGTTCCTAGCCTATTATCTAAACATCTACTATCCATGAAATTAAGTTCACTGCCTCTTACATATCAGAGTAAGTGTTACAAAAGTGGCGAGCGGTAGCCAGGAGGGATTTGGGCTTAGTTTGAATTCACATTGGCAGTATATTGGTCAGTGTTGTAATTGAACAAAATGGATGTGTTTCAAAGCTCGGCATCAAAATATCAAACTCCGTACTTGTTGACGGCATATCAGATCCAGAAACAGATGGTGAGGAAGTGATTGATTTTTGTAAACGGTACGGAAAGATTAATAAAACGGAAATAATAACCGGTTCAGAGTCCGAATTTGACGGTGCATTTATTATTGAATTTAGCACTGAAGCTGCTATAGCAGATTTGCGTCCGTCTCTACCGTACACGTTCAAATCCACTGATGAAACTGACTTATCTGTGGTGTATGCTGAATATGTCACAAAGAATAAAACTAAAAACTATTTGTCAGAGCTGAAAAACCTTTCCAAGACATCTGGCATTGATTTTGCTGAGATGCTGAAGGCCACAATGACTCAGATTGGACAGTCCATCACCAAGCTTGACCCTGCTGTGGTGGGAAAGCGCTATTCTGAGGTTAAACCACCGGCCCCAGAGCAAGAGGTAAGGACACAACCAGCCACTGATACTGTCCCCCTCTCAAACCCAGACGCTGGTCGACGCGGAGTGGAGCCGGAGAGGGGAGCTGCGCACCGTCCCGGCTCGGCCCACCAAGCAGCCAGCCTGGATGTGAACCCCCCGGGGATTCAGCGCTACGTGGTGGAACATATTGTTAAAAATGAAGAAAGTTCCTCCCATCAGCAGAGACTCCGAGTGTTGTCAGGGCGGCTCCCAAGACCCGCACATGAGGCGGATTATGAGACCTGGCGGTCAGGAGTCAGTCTATTGATGAGGGACCCCGCAATATCAGACCTCCAGCGCTCCAGGAAAATCATGGACAGTCTCTTGCCTCCAGCAGCTGATGTAGTAAAACATCTAGCCTCAGACACGTTGCCAACCGTTTATCTGGACACTTTGGACTCTGCATATGACACCGTTCAAGACGGTGATGAACTGTTTGCAAAATTTATGGACACCTTTCAGGATGCAGGGGAGAAGCCGTCTTCTTATTTGCAGCGGCTCCAGGTGGCGCTCAACGCTGCAGTGAAGAGGGGGGAGTCTTGGACACCGATGTCAACAGGCACCTAATCAACCAATTCTGCCGTGGGTGCTGGGACAACTCCCTTATTGCGGAATTACAGCTAAAGCAGAGGAAGTTTAACCCACCTGCGTTTGCTGAACTGCTTCTACGTCTGTGCACTGAGGAGGACCGCGAAGCAGCCAAGACCCTCAGAATGCGACAACATCTCGGGGTGAAGCAAAAAGCAACCACCCATGTGCAGTTTGCCAATGTCGACAGTGAAGAGGGACGGGCCGTCGCCGCGTTAACCAGCATTACAAAGCAGTTAGCAGACCAACTCACAGATGTGCAGCGACAGCTGGCCGAGTTAACGGCTAAAAGCAACCACGCTCAGACCGCCTCCCGTCCCAAGACTCATAACAGCAGGCAGTCAATGCAAAGTAACACTGTACCGAAGCAGTCCCAGAAGTCTGCACCACCTCAGAAACGACCTGGGTACTGCTTTAGGTGTGGGGAAGACGGCCATATTCGACCGCAGTGCCAGAATGAACCAAACGTTGCTCTGGTGGCCTGGAAGAAGAAACAATTTGCTCAAAACCAGCAGTTTACATCCACTTACAACCAGTTAAACTAAGCAAGGTTCCTGTTGCGGGACAAACGGGGACCAAGCGGGGCCAAACCTGTCCCAAAACGACATGAAAACTGTGGGGTGTGCAGAGGCATCTCAACCTAACCCGCAGAGAAAAGTGGGGCTACCTAAAGGCCTAATTGGATCGAAATGCGCAGCGGTTGTAGAAATAGCTGGACATTCGCACAACTGCCTGTTGGATACCGGCTCACAAGTGACCACCATTCCTGTTTCTTTTTACAATGGGAATTTAAGTGACCAACCAGTGAAGCCACTTAACAACTTACTTCAGGTAGAGGGTGCAGCTGGCCAGTCGGTACCGTACTTGGATATGTGGAGCTTACCATCACATTCCCTGAAGACTTCCTGGGGGCAGCCTTTAGTGTGCCAACCCTTGCCCTGGTTGTTCCAGATGCCCATCCAGAGTGGCCGTCACCTGTGCTCATTGGGATGAACACCCTTGAGCCCCTGTACGATCAGCACTACAGCAACGGGCAGTCCACATTCCAGCCAAGTGCCCAGGGGTATCGTGCTGTGCTGAAACTCCTCCAGCTACGACACCAACGGAGCCAGGGGACAGTGCCGGATCTGTGCACCTGCCGGGTCAGAACCCAGTTAACATCCGGCAGGCCAGACTGTGGTCCTGGAGGGGTCCGCCAGATTCAACAGCCCTGCTGTAGACCCTTGGGCCCTCATTGAGCATCCTGCCTCCCCACTACCTGGCGGCTTGTGTGTCCAGAGCGAGCTAATAACACTGCCGCACCACGTACCCTACAAAGTCCCTGTCATCATAAGAAATGAGTCAGAGCAAGATATATGCCTACCACCACTCACTATCATCGCTGACATAGGAGCATCTCCAACCATCCTGTCGCAGCAAGTAGCCTCCTCAGATACAGCCACGGATGCCATCATTGACTTTAACTTTGGTGACTCACCCATTCCATCCGAATGGAAGGAGCGCATTACTTCCAAGTTGAATCGCATGTCCGAAGTGTTTTCCCACCATGACCTGGACTTTGGAGGTACGGATCGTGTGAAACATCACATCAAACTCCACGATGAAACCCCGTTCAAGCACCGGGCACGACCGATCCACCCCCAAGATCTTGAGGCCGTCCGGAGGCATTTGCGGGACCTGCTTGAGGCTGGAGTGATACGGGAGTCGGAGTCATCGTTCTCGTCTCCAATTGTGGTGGTCCGCAAGCGCAATGGTGAAATAAGGCTGTGCATCGATTACAGAAAGCTCAATTTACAAACTGTTAAGGACGTGTATCCACTTCCCAACCTTGAAGAATCCTTTTCCGCCCTGACGGGATCAAAATGGTTCTCGGTCCTGGACCTAAAATCTGGATATTACCAAATTGAGATGTCAGAAGAGGATAAAGCTAAAACTGCTTTTGTCACCCCTCTTGGATTTTGGGAATGGAACAGGATGCCTCAAGGGGTCACCAACGCTCCGAGCACGTTTCAGCGACTAATGGAGCGGTGCATGGGAGACTTAAATCTTAAGGAAGTGCTCGTCTTTTTGGATGACATCATAATTTTCTCAGCGACGCTTGAAGAGCATGAAAATCGACTGCTCCGTGTGCTGAGTCGCCTGAAAGACTTTGGACTGAAGCTCTCACCGGCAAAGTGCAAGTTTTTCCAGTCTTCAGTCAAGTATTTGGGACATGTAGTATCTGAAAATGGTGTTGAAACCAATCCAGAAAAGATAGAAGCTCTCAAATCCTGGCCAGTCCCCCGTAACTTAAAGGAGTTGCGTTCTTTTCTTGGTTTTTCAGGATACTACAGAAGATTTATCAAAGACTATGCTGCCATTGTTCGACCACTAAACGAGCTAACTCGTGGCTATGCGCCACTTCGCCGTTCTGTCAAGGTGAAAAACCCTGGAGGGAAGTACCTCGACCCAAAACAGCCCTTTGGAGGAAAATGGACCTGTGATCACCAAACAGCCTTCGAAACTGTCATCTCCAAGTTGACCGCTGCACCTGTTCTTGGGTATGCCAATCCAAAGCTGCTGTATATTTTACACACAGATGCCAGCACGACTGGATTAGGCGCCGTGTTGTATCAAGAGCAGGAGCGCAAGTTGCGTGTGATTGCCTATGCAAGTCGAGCTTTATCGCTGAGTGAGTCAAGGTATCCGGTCCATAAATTGGAATTTCTGGCCCTGAAAATGAGTGTCAGCGAAAAGTTCCATGATCATCTTTATGGAGCCAATTTCACAGTTGTGACCGACAGCAATCCTCTCACCTATGTTCTCACATCAGCTAAGTTGGATGCTACAAGCCACAGGTGGTTGGCAGCCTTGTCGACCTATTCCTTCCGAATACAGTACCGTTCTGGTCGTCAGAACTTGGATGCTGACGCGCTGTCGAGGCGTTCCCATGGAGATGTTACCGAGGACCAGGTCTGTAAGGAGTTGGAGCTTGTTCACCACTTGACCAAGCGACTCTGTGAACCTGGTGAGGCTGAAGACATCTCCCAGGACATTGTGGAAGCAATCTGCCGGAGCTGTTTAGTCCGAACGGGTCGTCCTTTGGATTCCTGTCAAGATGCGGTCACCCTCATCGAGTCGTTGTCTGCGTCTGTCAATGCAATTCCAGACAGCTATGCCAACGAAGAGGTTCCAGGCTTGCCTGTCATATCATCCTTGTCTCACACTGACATTGCAGAAGAACAAAGAGCTGACCCTGCTATTCGTGAGGTAATCTACCAGCTTGAGACCGGAGAGAAGGTACCTCCTACAGCACGGGAGGAATTGCCGGAGCTCTCCTTGTTGAGGGAGTGGAATAGGCTGGAGCTGGATGATGGAGTCCTTTACCGAAGGAGACAGGAGGAGGACAAGCTTGTTTTGCAGTTAGTCTTGCCACCAGGTTGCGTGCCACTGTTCTCAAGAGCCTTCACCAGGATATGGGACACATGGGCATTAAGAGAACTCTCGACCTGATCCGCCAGCGCTTCTTTTGGCCCAGGATGGCAGCCGATGTGGAACACACTGTTAAAACTTGTGGCAGATGTGTGAGGCGCAAGGCACTGACGGAGAAGGCTGCTCCTCTAGTTAACATCAGGACCAGCCGTCCACTCGAACTCTTGTGCATAGATTTTCTCACGCTATAACCCGATAGCAGCAACACTAAGGACATTTTGGTCTTGACAGATCATTTCACAAAATTTGCAGTTGCCCTCCCTACCGCCAATCAAAAGGCCAGGACTGTGGCAAAGTGCCTTTGGAATGACTTCATGGTGAACTACGGAATCCCAGAACGTATTCACTCGGACCAAGGCAGAGATTTCGAGTCCTCGCTTATCAGAGAGCTTTGTGAAGTTGCAGGGATCAGAAAGAGCCGAACCACTCCGTACCACCCACGGGGAAATCCGGTTGAGCGGTTCAACCGCACTCTCCTCAACATGCTCGGAACTCTAGAAAACAAGCAGAAGTTGAAGTGGCGGGAGCATGTCAAGCCTTTGGTACATGCGTACAACTGTACAAAGAATGAGGTTACAGGGTTCACGCCATATGAACTTCTTTTGGCCGTTGTCCACGCCTTCCAGTCGATCTGGCCTTTGGGTTGCCCGTCCGTGAAGCTCCGTCCACCACTCATTCTGACTATGTAAAGAGTCTTCGTTCTCGGCTTGAGGAGAGCTACAGACTTGCCTCTGAAAGTGCGCTCAAGTCAGCTGCAAAGAACAAGAATCGGTTCGACCAGAAGGTAACTCCTTGCACTCTGGACATCGGAGATCGTGTTCTTGTCCGCAACGTCCGGTTGTGTGGGAAGCATAAACTGGAGGATAAGTGGGAGCAAGGGGTGTACAAGGTCATCAAGCGTGCTGGGGATTTGCCTGTTTACACCGTGCAACCTGAAACCCGAGATGGTCCAACTCGCACTTTACATCGGGATCCATTACTCCCTTGCGGCTTCCTTCCAGTTTGCCCCACTGAGGTTCTTCCCACTACACCTGTGAGACGGCCTAAAACTCGCAGCCAGACTCGAAATTACTCTGACTTGGATGATATCCTGGAGGAGGAGGACACAGAGTGTGAGCGGACCTGAGCCACTCTCTGGATTCATCATTACAGAGAAGCCAGCAACCTCATCAGATCCAAGTGTTCCAGAAGGTTGGCTCTTACATCTGCTCGAGACTCAGATCCAGGAGCTGTCATACCTCCGGGAGGGCACTTATCTGAGGATGATTCCTTGGCGTCTGATTCTTCTACGTCTGAGGATGAAATGAAATGCTGATCTTCCTGAATCACACTTATCGGAACCCGTAAAGTCACCTGTGGAAAAAGAAATGCCTACCAATGATGAACGCTTACCAGAAATTGAGCCGTGCCTGGAACCTGATGGTGGAGACCCTACCGCCGTCCAATCTGAGTCATGTAATGACAGTTTTAGAGTTAATTAAATTGAAGTCAGTAATACACTAATTGTGAAGTACCGTCTGGCCCACTTAATCAATGCCCGGACCCGTCTCCTGTGCTTTATCCCGGCCAAAGCACATGCTGAGTTTCTGCTTCACACCTAGGACAAAGGCCAAGACGTGTCCTGGCTCAAAGGCCTTCCTGTGTCTTGCTCTAAACATCACAAGGAGGTGATGTCTGCATGATGATGTAGGGGCGGCGACTGCCTCATGCTGTGACTCTCTCTCTCTCTCTCTCTCTCTCTCTCTCGTCTATATTAACGGGATCAAGAGGCTCGGGGCCTCAGAGCTAACCATGAGTTTTACCTGTGTGTTGGCCCTCCGCACGTGTGTTAAATTAAACTTACACTTTTGATAAGACAAATACTTTCAAGTTTTCCTTTATAGTGGTAAGAAATGCCACCACAGTCATCCATGGGATCTGAAATTCCCAATTCTGCTGTCGAATCTTCTGGCCCAGTTGCGGACGAAACGGCGGTCAGACGTTCTTCTCGCCGGCGCCAGGTACCCAACCGTTTAACGTATCCTAGTTTGGGTAATCCGCTTATTTCGGTTGTTCAAACACTGTTTCATAGTTTGGCTAGTGCGTAACACTGAAGCTCTCAGTCATGTTCCTACAGTAGGCGTACCGAAACCTTTATAACTATGCAACGGGACGTGCATGTATTAAAGAGGGGAGTATGTAACCCAGAGTAGTTTTACCGGTTCTCTACATCTCTCTTTTACTGCAATTCTAAATATGTTCTACAAACGTGATATCGCGTTACTTTGGGCAGCTTTCGCGAGACCTCCGGCGCTGCGTCCGACGCAACTTCCTCTTTTATCATGGCGCGCCCCACACACTCCATTCTCCATGTTCGTGTGGGTGAAGCAACATCGAGCGGCTACACAGGTACGCGATAACCCCTTTAAATAGCTGATTTTCAACTTAACGTGCTGTTGTAGTGACTGGTATGCCTGTTAACTTGTAGGCGCCCCTACCTTTAGCGGGACACTACGCTGGTGCCCATCTTTGATCCATTTTAAGAGGAGACTGGTGAGCATTCGTTCATTTGTTTATACTAGCATGCTAGTGTTAGCTACTAGCCGCCAGCCTTTGTTTTGAATGGGGCTCAGGACATTTATTGTTGGTGCGGGCGCTAACAACCTCTGTCCTCTGATCATTTTGTCCTACGGTGTTTGTCATTTTGATGTGTTTATCTAATGCTTCACTGGCAATGATTGTAAGATATTGTCAGTGAGTTTGCATTAGTGTTGCCTGTATGAAATGAATTTTCTAAACCAGTGATTGGCTCATAGCCATTAACATTGAGAATTCTTGATTTGCCTTTGAATATTTAAATTATTGGGCACAAGTTGCATTATTAATTATGGTGCAGTATTGATTGAATCTAATGACTATTTATGAGTACTCTAATGATTATTGCCTGTTTTGAAATGTACATGTACTAGACTTTTGTTTGAGGATTTGTGTTTAAACAACATCATTGAAAGTTGGTCCTGTCTATGCAGGCCAGGTCCCTCCTGACCCAATCCATCCGATCCATTGATTCATCCGATCCATTGATTCATCCGATCCATTGATCCAATCCGGCACGGTAGTACAGCGGTTAGCGCTTGTGCTTCACAGCTAGAAGGTCCTGGGTTCGATTCCCACCTGGACGGGGCCTTTCTGTGTGGAGTTTGCATGTTCTCCCCGTGTCTGCGTAGGTTTCCTCCGGGTACTCCGGTTTCCCCTACCACTAAAAACATGTACAATAGGCCAGGATGAATGTGAGTGTGTTTGAGAGTGCGAATGGGGGACGACGGATGCAAATTAGCCCAAGGCTACAATCCGGTGTGGCTTGTTTACATGCATGAGACCCATGTATGTTCATTAACATGCACTGTCCCGACCAAATAAACCAATAAATAAAAAATAAAAAAATCCGATCCACAGTTGCTCCATACAGTCTATGGACCTAACCGATGGCGAGCTGAAGCCCAGGACCTAACCCCGTTCATCAGAGCTACTGTTCGGTAGGAGGCGGTATAGCCTGCTCAGCCCACACACACGCTCAATCCCACTTTGAACTCTAGGACTTGGTTCATGGACAATTTAACCACATCACCACTCAACCTATGAACTGTACCGGGTCCATAGGGAATACTAGTGGACAATCGTCCATGGGACATTTTCTTATTTTTCTTTCCTGTAAATATTGTACATATGTACAATATAGGTTGTTAGCGGGCGCTAACAACCTCTGTCCTCTGATCATTTTGTCCTACGGTGTTTGTCATTTTGATGTGTTTATCTAATGCTTCACTGGCAATGATTGTAAGATATTCTCAGTGAGTTTGCATTAGTGTTGCCTGTTTGAAATGAATTTTCTAAACCAGTGATTGGCTCATAGCCATTAACATTGAGAATTCTTGATTGGCCTTTGAATATTTAAATTATTGGGCACAAGTTGCATTATTAATTATGGTGCAGTATTGATTGAATCTAATGACTATTTATGAGTACTCTAATGATTATTGCCTTTTTTGAAATGTACATGTACTAGACTTTTGTTTGAGGATTTGTGTTTAAACAACATAATTGAAAGTTGGTCCTGTCTATGCAGGCCAGGTCCCTCCTGACCCAATCCATCCGATCCATTGATTCATCCGATCCATTGATTCATCCGATCCACAGTTGCTCCATACAGTCTATGGACCTAACCGATGGCGAGCTGAAGCCCAGGACCTAACCCCGTTCATCAGAGCTACTGTTCGGTAGGAGGCGGTATAGCCTGCTCAGCCCACACACACGCTCAATCCCACTTTGAACTCTGGGATTTGGTTCGTGGACAATTTAACCACATCACCACTCAACCTATGAACTGTACCGGGTCCATAGGGAATACTAGTGGACAATCGTCCATGGGACATTTTCTTATTTTTCTTTCCTGTAAATATTGTACATATGTAAATACGCAATACACGTCTCACATGCTGCTGCACCATATCCTGTGTCCTGTTGTGGTTCAAGCTTAGTCCTGTTTCCTTCTTTAGAGCCGAACATAGCCTTCTTTTCCTAGCCTATTATCTAAACATCTACTATCCATGAAATTAAGTGTGGCAGTATGCCTGCAGGCGGGCACTGCCACTTGTAGTTTTGATGGTGATTGGCTGTGCGCGCCGGCCGTCACCTGATAAATAGCACTTCCGTTTATTATTTGACCTCTGACTTCCTGTACGCCCAGTCTCCGGTGTTGTGGTTGTTGCTCCTCGTCACTCTCCAGTCCAGGTAGTATCATATTGTCGCTAAATGTAAATCCTAAGTTGGTATTAACTATAGTCCTTAACGTTTAG